>JNBR01000847.1:0-18020 GCA_002081595.1 Achlya hypogyna
GTACCCGGAGGCACTCACGCCAAAGTCTTTGTAGGCATGCTACGTGCGCTGACATGCATGACGATCTTTTGTGTGGTGGGCCTTAGGACTGGTTACGAGGTAAAACACTGACGGCCGTAAGTAAAGAAGAAAGTAGATGAAATTTGGACGAAGAGCAATGACTCGATGACTAGTTGGAGGGCTTTTTGGTACGTGCAATGCCGGCAACAGCTATTAGTGTACTGGAATGTTGCTGTTGTATACTAGTATGGTCCAGCGAAGTAGACGAGCTCATAGAATCTTATCTTTTGTGCATTATCGGGACGTGAAGCATTGCCGAACCTTAGCGACGACGTCTGGCCCCACCTTGGCATCGCGAAGAACCTGCAAAACGAGCTACATGTATATGCGATTCATGCGGATTGAATGCACTTTGATGGGAGACGTACCGTCTGCGCAGCTAGGTCGGCGGCGGTCTGGTGCTGCCGACGTTTTTCTTGGAGGTCGGCAATCTGTTTCTCGTACTTTTTGATCTTTTCTTCCTGGGCCTTGAGCAAAGCAGCGTGAGCGCTCATGAGGCGCAGATTGGCCTTGGATTGGGCCTTGTGGTGATCGCTCAGCGCAGCGAAAGACGCACCAGCGGCTGTGTACGCTTCCTTGATGCGCTTATTCTCGAGCTTGGCAGCCGCGAGGTCCGCCTCGGCCTCGGCGAGCGCCTCGCGCCAGTCGTCCTCGTCCACATGGTCGCCCATATTGCCCCTGCGAAATCCCCCGAAATCCCCATGGCCAGGCCATTACTTGCACCATTACACCGCTCGCACCATCGCATCGTCCGGATAAAGATACGCCAATGCCGACGAGAAGTCACCGCACTTGCTTTGAATCGACAACGCGTCAACTGGCAAACGTGGCCAAGGTTGCCGCCCTGTCGTGGTTTTGCGTGTGCCGAAGCGTAGTTTTCATGGGCGCACTCTCATGGATGGTTTACTACACCGCATTTTACGCAGACGCAATGAAATGCACCCGCGCCTCAATCCCTGACGTCAACTTGGTCACGAAATGCAATGTGCCATTAGGAATTCTTACTTGTCTGGGACGCAAATACATGGCACGGTACGCCGTCGCCGCCACAAGAGCTGATGCTCCAGTTTAACTTGAGCTGCACCGCAAAGGCGCTGAGAAGGGGACGCGCCTGTTCAAGTTCAGAATCTGACACTCGCATTGTGACGTTGAAACAGGTCGCGACGAGAGGTAAAAGACCGACACAACACTGCAGCGGTGCGAAGCGCAGGACATCGTGCAAGTCGACAATAACACTATGGCAATGGTGCGACGTTGCGAGACGTGCAGCAATCGACATGGCACCAGAATTGCCGATACAATTGTCGCCCAAGTCAACAAACCGTAGCCGCCGACACAACCAGATAGGCAGAATGTCAGCAATGACTGCCACTCCTGCGTCCGAAATAAGATTGCCGCGCAAACTGAGCTCTTCGAGGTCGAGACAGCTGTCAAACCAACGGAGCAGCACAGCAACATCTCGATCGCGAAGGCCAAGCGAACAGAGGCGCACGTTCCGAAGCGCCGTGCATGCGATTGTCATTCGTGGCAACCGGCTAAAGGCGCAATCGTAGAGGTCGAAGGATGTGAGGCACGGCATCGTTGCGAAGGCACAAATCAACGGTGCAACGTCGCCTGAGCAGTGCACGGTCACAGCAGCCACTTGGGTACCGCGAAGGGCATCCGGGAAGCCCGCGAGAGCGCCAGCGTCAAGCTCGTGGCCGAGAATTTCGAGGTGCTTTAGCGCCGAGAAGTGCCCTGTGCCTCTTGCCACGATGGCACGACACAGATCCGGCGACTCGGACACGCAAAGGTGCTGGATCTGGCGTGACTGCATCAGTGCATGTGCGAGCTTCTGCATTGCGCGGTCCGCCCCGGCAATGTTGGCGAGGGACACTGAGGTCAGCGTTGGCGATTGGAGGCAAATACTGAATGGTTCGGCGTTCTCAATGCGTGTTGCTTCACCCAGGCGCAGATCCACCGAGTGAATGTCATGCTTTGCCACTGCTGTAACGATGCTGGCGAGCTTAGCTTCCGCGTGCGGTGCCACAACCGTACAAGTTAGCCTTCGCAGGTGCTTGCAACAATGTAGCAACTCGACAGTCTCCGAAGCGTGGAGTACGTTCGTCGTCTCATGAAGCTCAAGGCAATGAACGTTGGGAGCCCAAAGGAGTGGAAACGGACGGTCGTGATGCAGCGAGGCATGCACACGTACGTACCAGGGCAGTCGAAACGTGGCGAAGTTCACGAGTTCATCCACGACCTCGACGTCGACCGTGCGGTAGACCGGCATGGCCGCCTTTGCAAGTGGCCCGAGGTGATTTGACACGACGAGGCGCGGCCAGGCAGATTCCGAGCCCGGACCAGAGAGCAGCGTCAGGAAGCTCTGCAAAGTCTTATCAAGGGCGGCAACAGGGAAAGCTGACAGAAACGAGATCATGTCCTGGACGCTGGCGATGCACTGCGCGATCTCCATTAGTACGGAGGAATCCATCAGGCCGGTGCCGCCACCAGCATAGGCCTTCTTCTTCGTCCTCTCGTCGCCCATCGGTTGCGATCTTGGCATGTGAAATCCGTCCGACGATTGGTTGGAAACGGTACGTTCAGCGAATCATCACACGCTTCAATCGCCAGCGCCCCAGCTACAGCCAGCGAACGCAGCCATTTTCGATTCGTCGCCAACTCAGAAGCATTCGCCAGACCACCCAGGCCTCCGTCCAGATATCCCGCATTCGTCGGAGCCATGGCACTCCCTCAAAGCCTCAGCATCCATACCTCAATTCTGTATCAGGACCACCAACACCTGATCACTTGGACAGAGATCGACATCCTCCCATGACCAACATCATCAGGATCCACGCGATAAAGATTTTCCGATCTGCACCTTCTGGCGCAATAGTTTCGCGATCTTTTCCCGATTGCTGGCGTTGCCGACTTCTACAAAGATCGCCATGCATGTCAGCGCACGTAGCATGTGTACAAAGACTGTGGCGTGAGTGCCTCCGGGTACAAATGCGCCGATCTTTCCCGACAAAGGCCGTGACGACACCGCGGCGGGCGCGTTGCTCATTCGAGTACATTCCCATGCTCCCTCGCCCCGAATACTACACCGTGGACGAGCTCGTGCAGCTGTCGATCGTCATCCCGCGCGCCGTGCAATTGGCCGTCGCGTCGTACTGGATCGTCTTTGGTATGTTTCTTGTGCCGTACGTGGCGCTGCTCTGGTACGAGCGCAAGCGGCGGTTGGGCGCGGACGAACTCGCCCTCGAGGACGCGCGCGAGTCGGTGTTGATGCCCTTCCACAAGCCGCTCATCCTGTTCATCCTCGTGGTGTCGTTCGTGTTTGGCCTCGGCACGGCCCTCTTGCCGCTGCCCACGACGCTCACGGAGGGCGAGGTGCTCTTTTGCATGCGCAACTTCAACGTCAATCTCGTTGTGTGGGCCATGCACTACCCGACGGTCTCGACAGCCTCGACTTGCAAAGCCATGGCCTGGACCGCACTTCTGAGCCTCGCCCCGCTTCCGATCGTGTACGCCGTGGAGCAAACCCGGTCGCTCCACGACGTGTACGATGCGATCCTGGCGCTGCGAGCCATCACGTGCGCCCACTACTTGCACAACGTGGTGCGGCCGCCGACGTCGCGCGGCGCGGCGTCGTCCATCCGACAGTATGCGGCCCTCGGAGTCGTGTACACGCTGCTCACGATGGCGTATCATGTGTTGTTCAAGTACCACTACTTCGTGGCGGGGCTCAACTGTGTGTATGCGGCGTCTGGCTTCTTGCTCTTCGTGCCGTGTTGCCTTTACAAGATCCTGCGCGACGACACGCGTTTCTGGCGCGGCCTCGCGACGGCGTTCCCTCCATTGCGTGTGTTTCGTGAACTCACGGGCCGCTTCAAGCTGCTCACGGCGGACGAGGTCGCGGCCTACGACGAGGCCGTGCGGCAGACGGTCGTGGCGTTGGGCGACGCCGTGCTCAATTTTACGGACGTGGACTTTGACGAGCCGCACAGCCCGCAAGGCGTCGGCCGCACAGCGACGGTCGCATCGGGGTGCCTGCAGAGCACCCACGGCATGCTGCCGCAGCGTGTCGCCATCAAGGTGTTCAACCCGGAGCTCTTCCTCGCCGACCAAGTGCACCAAATCGCCACGGAGGCGCGGCTGCATGCGTGGCCGGCCATGCGCTTCAAGTACATCGTTCACGGGTTTGGGCTCACGGTGCGGCCGCCCGCGCTCTGCCTCGTCACGGACCTCTGCGAGACGACGCTGCTCACGCACCTGCAGGAGCGGCGCGAGTCGTTGTCGCTGCGCTTGTGCCTGACGTACATGCTGCACTGCGCCAAGGCGCTGGCCTGGGTGCACATGAACAACGTGCTGCATCGCGACGTGCGACCGGCCAACTTTTTTGTGCAGACGCTCTTCGAGACGCCGGACTTGCAGAAGATCATCAAGCTCGGCGATTTTGGCGACGCCGTCGGGCCTGTCGACGACATGGTCGCCAAGGTGGCGCGCCCCGTCGTTGGCGTCGTGGGCTACATGGCCCCCGAGGTCATGCGCGGGGCCTCGGCGCTCTTTCCGCACCGTCCGAACGTGGCCTACTACAGCGCGAGCGCCGACGTGTTTGGGCTCACGATGACGTTTTGGGACATTTTGCACCCGGGCAGTGACGAGGCGACCAAGTTTGACGAGATAGAGGCGACGCCCCGGTGTGTGGCGGACAAGCTGCTCCAGGGGTTTCGACCGGCGCTGGCCCCAGACGTGGCGGCGCTGCCAGGCATCGCGCGCCTCTTGCACGAAGGCTGGTCCGACAACCCTAAGATTGCGCGGCCGACGGCTCTCGACATCGTGACGCGGTTGAAGGGCATGCTCGAGAGCCTCAAACACGGCGCTGTTACCATCGACATCGACGACGCATCCCCCACGATGGCCCTCCCCGTCTACGACGAGTACTACGACGTCTAGTTTGTTTACCTGCTTTATTCATTGAGTCATTTCGGGCATCTGGGACCTTAATTCAATGCGGTGTGATGATGGAGGCATGGCACCTCATATGCAAAGTTTTGTCCACACGCACGCTAAGATGGCAAATCGAGTGTGCGTGTTGGTCAATAGGTCAACTGAAACTATACGACGCTGTATTGCATTGATTCGAAGCCAGTGGAACGGTTGTCGAGTTTGTGCGTACTTGCACACATCACTCAGCACTCAGCAGTTAATGCTACTATACTATACGAACACGAAGCCGGGATGCGTTCGCGTGGTGCCATCCGTGCGAGTAGGTAGATTATAAATGTTCCTAAACCCGCGCGCTTGCAGTGTGCAAGGACGTAGCGTACGTTCATCACGTAGGAACTGTTCTTGGACAGTGCACCAAGCTCGATGGACCAACATCGTCAGCCTGAAAAGATGCTATTGGAACGGATGAAAACTGGTGTGCGCATGAATTCACACGAGCGTGAAAATTGCATTCTTCACAAAACCCACGCGTCATGGCGGGCGCTTTTTTATCGCTGACCGGATAGCGTATCCGGTAGATATCCATCGCTGGCCTTCGAACGATTTCTGAAGTTGCGACAAAGATGTGGCGACGTGCTCTTCCTGTGGCGCGGCGCGCCTTCTCGACTGGCAGCCCTGCGCAGAGCATCACAACCAAGCTGCAGAACGCCGGGGTAAGTTGTCGTCCTGGGCTCAGTCTTATTGAGCTGTCGTAGCCTATCTCCTGGGCAAGCATGGCTCTTGCCGGTGCGATCGGCGGCGGCGTCTTGGTCTACTACAAGAACGAGAAGGACCGCCTTCAGACGCAAACGACTGGCAAGGTCACGACGGTTGGCAAGGCCCTTCTTGGCGGCCCGTGGACGCTCGTGGATTGCGCCTCGGGCACTTGCGTCACCGATGCGTCGTTCCGCGGCAAGCACACGATCCTGTACTTCGGCTTTACGCACTGCCCTGACATCTGCCCGAACGAGCTTGTGCGCCTTGGCGAAGGTGCGTTGCGAGAAGCTGGGTTACGGGGGTTGAATCAATCCTCCCTAGTGTTGGACAAGGTCCCCGACTTGGACATTGAGCCCCTCTTCATCACGGTGGATCCGGCCCGTGACACTGTTGCTCAGATGCAAGCGTACAAGCAGGACTTCCATCCGAAGCTGCGTATGCTCTGCGGCACCCCTGACCAAATCAAGGATGTGACAAAGGCTTACCGCGTTTACTTCACGAAGGCCGACGAGACTGAGACGGATGACGACGACGAAGAGGATGAGGAGTACCTCGTGGACCACTCGATTGTCATGTACCTCATCGGCCCCGATGGTGAGTTCATGGACTTCTTCACGCAGTCGGCGCGGGTCGATGATATCGTCAAGAAGGTGCGCAGCCTCGTGGCACCCAAGTAGAGCGTTGCGCCGGAGCTTCAAGTAGATTCAATACCAATTTTGTGCATCAACAATGTAAACTTTGCTAAAATTGGCCAGTTCTACCCAAGGACACTGGTAATTCATGCGCAGTTCAAGCCTCCATGTGCAGCGTACAGCGGAACGGGTCGTGTTAGGCTCCGGACAAGGAGGGACTTAACGGTAGAGCTGCTCAACGGACAAGTTGTGGGCGATTTCGAACTCCCACTTGTCGCCGTTCGAGAGAAGCTTGGCCTTGTTGTAAAGGAGTTCCTCGTGCGACTCGGTGGCGAACTCGAAGTTGGGGCCCTCCACAATGGCATCGACGGGGCAAGCCTCCTGGCAGAAGCCACAGTAAATGCACTTGGTCATATCAATATCATAGCGGGTCGTGCGGCGGCTGCCGTCCTCGCGGGGCTCGGCCTCGATGGTAATCGCCTGCGCGGGGCAAATGGCCTCGCAAAGCTTGCACGCAATGCAGCGCTCCTCGCCGCTGGGGTACCGACGAAGAGCATGCTCACCACGGAAGCGGGGCGACAACACACCCTTCTCGAACGGGTAGTTGATCGTCACCTTCTTCTCGAGGTGGATCTCAAAGGCCAACCACGAGGCACGGAAGATCTCGCCGAGAAAGAACAAGTTCGCGGCCTTCTCGACGACTTCATTCAACGTCGGCTTTTCGATCACGTGGCTGTCACGGGCATCCGTGGAGAAGGCCACGCTCGCGGCGCGAGGCAGACGCTTCGGGGCGGCTTTGGCGACACGGCTCAGCATGGTAATTCGGCAAGTCAGTGGTTCCAAATGCCACATTCGACCGCCCATCCGATTGGCTATAATATCTGATTTTCCACGAATCACAGGCCCGCTGCGCTGTCAAATACAAACGACAAGATCGGCGCCTCCCGAAGTCTCGCCTGTAACCTTCGCCGAAGAACAATGCAGCATTTCTATTGGCTCCCACAAGTCATTATTGACGAATGAAATTGCACAACGGCCACCTCGAGGGGCGACACAGATAATTTTATTGCCTACAAATACCAAGGTAGTTCATTAAATGTCGGAGCCAACGGCAGGATGATCGCACGCAAATTAATGAAATAAGGTGCATCACGAAAGATTTAGCCGGAAGAGTGTCATGAGGGTTCCGGTGCCACCAACGCGCCTCGTTGGAGACGGCAGTGCAAGTATCGCAGGGTAGAGCCCTCGAAATCAGGCTTCCATTTCCGAGGAAATTCTTTTTATCCACAATGACTTGCCAATCAATGTATGCTGGCTGAAAGTTGGGTGTTTTTAATTTATTGCGAGCAGTGGGAAATCTGGAGGCTCGTCGCAATTCATTTTGGATCGCACAAACGAGCACGATGACCATATTTTCGCCGGTGGCCGAGCGCGACTTCAGTAGGCTAGCTAGCAATCGTGGCATCAGTGGGTGATCATGTCCGGCAATAGGCATGCTGTGCACTGCCTTCGCCATGGGGTTGAGCCTTGGGTACCTCGCGACGGCGTACTGGCCCAAGCGACGTCAGAGCGCGTTGGACTTGTCGACCTTTGAGCTCGAGCGCATCACGAAGGTGTTTGACAACGAGATGTGTGTCGTGGGTACCTTTCCCGGGCGCCCAAATGACAAGGCACTACTTGTGCTGCAAAAGCAAAAGTTTGTCGCCGGCGACGCGTGCCAGATTATTGCAAACCTCTCGCTGCACAAGATTCATGAGAATGATGTCTACTCAAACCACGTGGGCGTGCTTTCAGGAGAAAACGATGCCCTCCGGGTACGAGCAATTGCATGCTGCCGAGATGGCTGAGGCCTCCTAGGTGACGGTCATCTACCCCGCGACAGAGGCACACATTGCCAAACACACGGAGCAGACCTTCCACTTCGTAGTCGAGACCAAAGACGTGTACGAGTCTGTGACCCTGCCGTACATCAATAGCATTCCTTTGGAGAAGATTCAATGGGTGTACAATATCCTCGACCGGTATGCCCTAGCATTCCTTCTCGCAGCCGTCTCACGACCTCCCGAAGCACCAAGGAGGCCGACAAGATTGTCCTTGAGGACAACGACCCGAAGACGGGATTTCTTCTCTTGCCAGACACCAAATGGACGCGTTCCACGCACGTACGCTCCGCTGTACGTCGATCATGACGATCACGGTGGGCCGTAGATTGAAAGCCTCTATCTCCTTGCTCTCGTGTTGGACAAGTCGATCCGGTCGCTTCGCGACCTCACCGGCGACCACATTCCCCTTTTGCGCAACGTCCGGTAGGCCGTGCCGGCGTCGTCCTCGCGCCTTATGCAACGTAGGGACAAGAGTTTGGCGCTAATCGCCGCCAAGTATAAAGTTCCGGCGAGCAGTGTCCGTGTGTTCGTGCACTACCAGCCATCGTACTACCACTTCCACATTCACTTCACGCATATTAAAGTGCCCTTCGGTACGTCGCCAACGTGGCGGACCGCATCCCAGCAACCCTTTCGCAGGGATCTTCGTCGGCAAGGCTGTGTTGCTCGAGGACATCATCCACAACCTCACGCAAGACAGCGACTACTACAAGAAGGCGACCATCTCGTTCGTCGTCGGGGACCAGCAACATGCAGCGCTGTACCAAGCCATCATGGCCTAGGTGAGATCCGACGGTTAACGAGAACCAAGATGCGCTTGTTGAGGGTGCTCGAGAGTGCCCATCTCATCTCTTGGCTTGGTCCCTTCGCAGCTCGCGACACCGGCGGATCAGACTTGTTAAGGAGTCGTTGCAGACGCTTGTGAGGCCATTTGAGGTGAAGTTTACAGAGAAAGGAATGGATTGAACGTCGATCGCGTCGACAATTTACAAAAGCATGAGAACGACGACGCCAATGAACCATGAGACGACGTGGAGGTCGGTGTGCGCGCAGGACGTGGCGGCGATTTCGAGCAGAGCACTCACCGGGCGCTGGGGCTGCATGTCTGCGTGGTGCTGTACCGGCGCTTGCTTGACCTAGCAAAGCCATCGTCATGGCCACCGCGTTCAGACGAGATACCGGTCGCTCTTGCTCCATGGCGACAACTTTTGCCACACGCACATAGTCGCATCGGACAAGCCCGCCGCTACGCAACGCTTGCTGCAGGCTCTTGGCGTTCTCAGCTAGGGCCTAAGGAGGGGACCAGTCACGCCGGCGTGCCTTTGGCATTCGCACCTGGAGGGCAGTGAGCACGTCGGTCCGGGAGCTGGCGTCCACCGCCACCTGAACCTTGACGAGGCTCCGGCTTAGCGACAGCGTGTCGACGTCGTCCACGGGCGCTGCGTCGACGTCGCGAACTTCGACGCTCGTTGCGCCAGCGCCGATAAGTTGCAGCAGCGCCGATTGAATCTCGGCGACAAACGCTTGGCCGACGTATGCCGGAGTGTACCCGCCGAGGGTGATGACCGCGTCAACGTGGCTCGAGGGGCGCCTCTTTGCGATGCACGCGCCATAGCCATGGGCCGTCGCCGTGTCGGGGGGGCACTCAGTGCATGCGGATGAGTTTGAAGCGGTGCAAGTGGAACCCGACGCACAGCCGCAAGCAATGCACTTTGTCGAGCCGCCCGTCGAGTAGAAGCCCGGGGCACACGGCAGGCAATCGGTCGGCGACGTGGCGCCTTGCGGGGCCGCGTACCCGAGTTTGCAGGATGCGGGCTTGCACTGGTCGCTGCCGCCCTTGGAGAAGTGACCGGCGACGCATGGCGAGCACTGCCGTTCAGCCACATCCGCGCCTTCGGGTGAGCTGTAGCCCGGCGGGCACTTGGCCGGCTTGCACTGCTCGGGACCGCCGGGCGAAAACCAACCGGCGGCGCATGCGACGCAGCGATGTACGCTGCGGTAGGCGCCAGTGAAGTTGGACGCCCATCCCGGCGGGCACGTCATGGGCTGGCAGTCGAAACCAGCGCCAGGCGAGAAGTGCCCGGGGGCGCATTGCGTGCAATTGGCCGTCGCCGACGACGCCCCGCGAGGTGATCCGTACCCCGGTGTGCACGATGAGATCAGACATGATGCATTCACTCCCGTGCTATAGTAGCCCGCGGAGCAGACGGCACAGGAGCCGTTGGCTGTCGACGCCGCGACCGGCGACGATGAACCAGGCGCGCACGTCGTCGGTCCAAGGCAGGCGCTAGTGCCTCCCGGCGAGTACGTTCCTGCAGGGCATTCGACGCACTGTGCCGTGGCGTCCGTGGCGCCGGCAGGGGCAGAGGAGCCTGGAGGGCACTTGGTTGCCTTGCACTGCGCGGCACCGCCTGTGCTGAAGCTACCTTGGCTGCATACGGCGCACTGGTCCTTGGGTGAATCCGCGTTTGCTGGAGACGCGAAGCCAGGCTGACACGCCGTCGTCTCGACGCCCTTGCTGCCACCTTCACAGAAGGTGCCGGCGGCGCAGACAGTGCAGTTTTTCACGGCGTCTGATGCTCCCGAGGGGGCCGACGAGCCAGGCGGGCACTGCGTCGGGGCGCATTGAGTCGTGTTGCCAGGGCTGAACGTGCCAGCGGCGCAGAGTGTGCACGAGTCGCGCTCGGTGAGGGCCCCGAGCATTGCCGAAGCGGACCCGGGTGGGCACGTCATCGGTCGACAGGGAGCGCTGCCGCCCGGCGAGTAGTACCCCTTTTCGCACTGGACACAGCTACCCGTGGTGGAGTTTGCGCCTGTGCAACGAGACAGTGAGATGCGCCAAGTACGAATTATGAACGAACCTGCGGTGGAGCCAAAGCCAGGGGCGCAAGTACAGGGAGCGCAGTCGACGGCGCCCCCCGGGCTGAAGTTCCCTGCGGGGCACTCCTTGCAGCGAGCCGTGGCGCTGTCGGCTCCAGCCGGCGCTGCCATGCCAGGAGGGCATTGCGTAGCAGCGCACGGTTTGTCCTTGCCGAGGCTAAAGTACCCCTGCGCGCATTTCTGACAAGTGCCAAAGCCTTCGGGAAGGAACCAGCCGGCGTCGCAGGTGCCTGGGGCGCACTGATCAGCGCCGCCAGGGCTGTACCAGCCAACGGGGCACAACTGGCACATTCCACGCTCGAGGTGGGCGCCTTGAACAGCCGAGGCGTATCCCGGCGGGCAGGTCGTGGGGCGGCAAGGCTGGTTTTGCCCGAGGCCGAAGTAGCCGGCGGGGCAGTCGCGGCAGTCGACAGGCGACGTTGACCCGTTCTTCGAGGCTTGCCCCGGCGGGCAGAGCGCGGGCTTGCATATCGACGAGCCATTCGAGTAGCTACCCGCAGCGCATTCCTCGCATCGGTTCGTCTCTTCGGGGGCAAAGAACCCCGGGGCACACGGTACGTGCACGCACACGTCGGCGCTACCATTGGCATATGACCCAAGGGGACAACCCGTGCAGTCGGTGGCGTGGACAGCGAGGAAGTTCGCTTGCGTTCCCGGGGCACACTCGGCTGGCAAGCACTTGGGAGCTCCTGCCGCCGCGTAGTAGCCACGCAGGCATTCGCGACAGGCAGTGGCATTGCCGTCGGAGTCGTGGCCGTCCGGGCAGGTGACACAGTCGGCAACGGGGTCCGTGGCGCCGAGCTTGCCAGCACTACCCGGCGCGCACTTCATCGGCGCGCACTGGGAACTGCCGCCGACAGAAAAAGTGCCACGGGGGCACACTGTACAAGTGGACGTAGAATCGATGGCCGTCGTCGCATTCGAGCCGTGGGCCGGAGGGCATTTAGTAGGTTCGCAGGCAAAGCCCTGGCCGACACCAAATGCCCCAGGCCCGCAGGGCTGGCAGTCAGCAGATGCATCTTTGGCACCACTTGGAGTTCCGTGGCCCGCTTTGCACGCGGCATCTTTGCAAGGTGAGGTCCCGCCGAGCCCATACTGCCCCGCGGGACATGGTGAGCAGTCGTCGGTACTTGTAGCGTTGGCGTTCGCCATCGAACCAGCGGGGCACGTGGTTGCCTTGCACATATCGTTCCCACCGGCACTGAAAAATCCATCAAGGCACTGGACGCAGTCAGTGGCCGTCATTGGTTGCGGCTTTGGCTCGAATCCCCCAGGGCATGTCGTCGGAGCGCAGGATTCCATTCCGGGGTTTGCATAGGTGCCCGGCGAGCACCGTTGACAGTGCGTTTGACCACCGTCTGATGAGTACCCCGGGTCGCACGAGACGCAATCGGACGTCGGGTTCGACGCACCCTGGAAGCTTTCCGTGCCCCCTGGGCACATAGTCGGCTTGCACACTGCGCCGTAGCCTTCTGAGTAAGTCCCGGCCGCACAAATGGAGCAGGTTTCGCCGTCCGTGTTGGGCTGGTACCCCGGGTCACACTTTGGGCTCATACACTGCCCGCTACCACCCGGCGAATTTTGAGCCGTCGGGCACGGTGTGCACTCGTCGGCCGCGGTTGCTTGAGTCTTGGCCTGGGTGCCGCGAGGGCACATAGCCGGGGCACAGGCAGCGACGCCACCTTTCGAGTAAAGCCCGTGGGGGCAGACGCTGCAATCCGTCGCATTGGTAGCCAAAAGGTGAGGCTCAGAGCCGCCAGGACAGACGACGGGTGCACACGTTGCGTTTCCACCGGGAGAATACGTGCCGACGGGGCACGGAAGGCAGCCGGCCTCGGCGCTTGTAGCCCCCTCCGGGGCGTAGGTGCCCGGGGGGCATTCTGCGGGAACGCACGTCGCAGCCCCGCGGTCTGCCACCTCTTGCTTCTTCGCGTAAGTGCCGTTTCCGCAACGTTCACAAGTATTCGCGGTCCCACCCAGCGACACCCATCTACGCATTCGCTCAATCAGTCGAGAGAAAGATGGGCAAGAGCGCACCCAGGCGCACAGGACTTGCAACTCTTAACGGCGTCATAAGCGCCGGGAGGTGCGAAAGTACCGCGTGGGCATGACGTGTTGGCGCACACGTTGATGCCGCCGGCCGAATACGTACCCCCCGAGCACGGCTCACAGTCATCTACTGCCCGAGGCTCCGCGTTGGGTTCGGAGCCCGACGCGCACCTCATTGCGACGCACGGTGCGTCCCCCCCGGGACTAAAGTGTCCCGGGCCGCAAGCGTCGCAGTCCGTCGCAGTGGTCGCGTTGCTCTTGGGAGCGGCGTTCGGCGGGCATTGCGTGGGTAGACAGGCGCCTTGCCCCAAGCCCGCGTACGTTCCCGGACCGCATTGGTGGCATAGATCGTTGAGGCCTTTCGAAAAGGTACTGGGGGCGCATGCCACACAAGTGCTCGAGGCATCTTTCGCGTTCACAGCGGCGCTGAAAAACCCAGGTGTGCATTGAATGATCTTGCAAGGCGTCGCGTCGTCGTTGTCACTGTAGTAGCCCGCGGGGCAGTCCATGCAGTCGGTCGCATTGATGGCGCCAGCCTTGGGTCCTTGTCCGAAGGTGCACTGCGACGGTCGCTGGCACGCTTCTTGGCTCCCGTCGTTCCAGGAGCCGGCGCGGCACTCGACGCAGCTGGACGTGGCGGCGTCGTAGCCGAAGCCGGGTTCGCATAAGAAGGCCCGCGCGGCAGCCATTACGGTCAGCAGCAGCGGCAGTTGACGCCGACCGAGCATCGCGCAAGCGTCGGAAATTCGATATCTGGCCGCTCGTTCTTGTTCTTCGACTCGTGGCGGGAACATCTTTTGTATTCATCGAAAGATATGCGGGGGGCCAATCGTCCATCACTTGGAACATTGCTTCAATCGAATGCAATTCTTGAGTGATGCCCACGGCTTGCAACAGCTCGGACGAATTCAAATCGCCGATCACGAAAGCCACGAGCTCGATAGCGCCGTGCATTGGGCTGTCCTGCTCCTGCATGTCGCCAACGTGTCAAGGCTACTTAGTGCTAATTAATGGTTTCCTAGTTCGTCTTCCAGCATCATTTGTACACCGGGGCACTACTCACAGTCCAATCTTAAGGTTGGATCTTGTTGAAGGGACGCTGAGCAGTGAACATGATGCTTCTCAAGGCGCTACTTCTTGCAGGTGTGGTCGGTGCCAACGAGACATCGCGTTTCCACGTGTGTGGGGCAGGTCTCGAAGAGCTCAACGGCCTCTACGAGATTGACGAGGAAGCGGTGTCTGACAATGCTCCGGTGTACACTCGAGTGGACGGTCTTGGCGAGAAATTGAAAGCTGACTATCGGCTCTTTCGGCATCAAGGCTTTTGGGCATTTGCGGACTTTTCGGCTTGGCCACCGCAAGTGGCTTTCCGCTGCGACCCGACGCAGCCTTCTGGTCGCGATACGTGCTACCGACATGACAACACCCCACCCTTTTCAGGATACACCCCGAGAGTCCCAGACGACAAGCACATTGCCCCACCAACCCTCCAGCTGCACCCTTGTACCGACAAACAAGATTTGTAGTCGAGGGTCAGTCACAATCAATCATTGCCATCACTAGTATTGCACTGGTTCTACATTGTCCATTCTCGTTTGCTGCACTTGGTTGGATACCCTCATTCATGCAGCTTCCCTGGCCGAGGCGAAGTGGCGTTGATTTTAACGTACGATGGGGTTGAGCAATAGAAATGCTTTTAACAAAGCGCTGCAATAGTTTGCTCGGGGGCTATACAGCTAGCTAGAAACCTTACAAGCGACGCACGAGTCGATACTAGTTCCATGAGACCGCGAGCTCTTCATCACGGAAGGCGAGGATCGCAAGCAGGGCGATGTGGTCAGAGGAGTATATGTCGTTGGGCAGCCAATGGTGCATTTGCTTGGTGTTCGTGACGTGAAAAGCAGTCGTCGCCCACTCTCCCGTGAACTTGGGATTACTCTTGTCGTCAACTTTGGGCCTTGTGTCCCATTCCGTGGGTGGGTGGTCTGCGTAATCTATTTGAAGGTCTTGAATGTCTAGTAGCCATAAAGCTGACCCCTGTCGATGACAGACTTTGGCTCCCGTGGGTCACGGCCTTGGAGTAAAATTTGTGGCGGGAGTGACAACAACTGAAACGCAGCCAACTCCTACTCGAAAGTTGGCGACGTATCAGCTGGAGTCACGACCTTTTTTGTGAAGAAGATATAGTCGACGGTGCCCGTGAAGGCCTCCGTTGCGAACGTATACGCGGGTTCGCCGCCGTAGTTGTATCGGCCATAGGCGCTCTCGAGAACCTCGTAATGCAACAGCCCGTCCTCGCGGTCACCACGGAACTGAAGTGTCTCGTAGGGAGCTTCTACAACCTCCAGCCGGCACGGTCGTGGGCATTGTTCGGCATGGATTGAGGCATCAAGGAATCGCGGGGTCTTTCCTGAGTTGTACGATAGCTATACGCTTCCGTATCACCCCAAAACGCTGACCACTGCCGGCCTACTTTAAAAGGGTTCGTGTCTTCTTCGGGTGGAACTATCGGGGGCTTTCCCCGCCACTCGTGGTGGCGCCCCTGCTCAAACATGAGTGCGAGCTTAACAGCATGGGAGAGTACCTTGAGTGTCTGTTGTGGAGCCGATGGACGACTGTATTCGCTCCACCCAAAGGCATTTTTGGCCGAGACGCGGAATTCGTATTGACTCCCGGCGCTCAACATCGTTGCCTTGAAGCTCTTCATTGAAGCATCTTCGACCATGATTTCATGAGTAAATCCAACAACCGTGCTGCCATTGACACGCCGGTCGACGCGGTAACCAAGGATTGGTCCGTCCTAAGCCGATCGTGCACGCACTGTCGCAAAACTCATGACGTACGACTGAGATAGGTATTTCCCACGAGAGCGTGAGAGAACTTGTCGTCGCATCACTGACATTGGGAGGGTCCATGCGTGTCGGGGGGGTGGGGCCTGGCCGCGACCGTCCCGTTCGCAATATATGGTAAATTTGGCTGTCGGGTCGCACGTTAAAAGAGCCCGCCACAATAAGTGGCATTTGGAAATCGGCGTTGAAGGCCTCAACCTCGGGCAAGAGGTATCGTATTTGGGCATCCCGAACAGCTTCATGGTCCGGATGGCTAGCAAGTTGAACATTGACTACATGTGGGCGTTAGAGTGTGGCCGTCCCTCGTGCAAGATACCGACGCATAGTGGGCTCGGAAATGCGCACTCCTCCCACGGCTGAAGGGCCACTAAGAGTGCGACGTTGTCTTGCTGAAGCTTGGCCGCCACATTCTCCCGCTTTGTACGCGCGCAGAGCTCATTGAAGCAGATGCGATGTGTGCGAAAAATCTGAAAATTCATGCGGCGGAAGGCGACGACAAGGCCGTCGTCGTAGTCGCCCGTGCGCTGGTGATACACGCTGTCATAGCCGACGGAGCTAAGCTGGTGAATCCAGAAGAGATCGTAGTCGTCCACTTCCTACGCTGCGTTGGCCATCGCGCCAACAATGCCCCCCCCACCTGCAGGCATAAAATATCGGCGTCGTAGGACACAATTTCCCTGGGCAACTTTAGACGAGGTCTGTTGTTGAGAGTACGTACGCGAGAAGCTGTTCTTTGCGCCGGGCATTTCCGAGCACGTACTCAGCACAGTACGGCTTGTACTTTGGCGTCGCGTGCAGCTGTCGCATGATGTTGTATGATAGGACTGAGACGGTTTCTTTGCATGCGAGCTCGTGGATCAAGTGAACATCGGCACAAGCAGGCACAAGCGTGCGGCCGCCATACCGGCCCGCCATTTTGTGCGTTCAAAACGGTGTTTGTAACCGTGGCGCATTTGCTAAAAACACCACCGCTGCCACCAGTTCGCCGTCGAATGGAGAAGGCACCCTTGACCCCGTCGCCGTCCAAAGTGGCAGTACGCGCCGCGACAGCACCGGCGTCGCCACCAAGGTCTCCCGCTGGATCTCCATCGCGCCGGGCACCAACCGTGAAAGAAATTAAGGCTCACGTACCCGACATCCCCCTCGACTTTTCATTCATGAACCTCAACTCAGTAATGGGTATGGCGAGAGTGTCGAGACGAAACCTAAGGTGCTACGTAGACATTGTCAAAGAGGACCCGGTTTCCGGGAGGAAGCGCCTGCTGGAGGATGTCGACAAACCGGTAGAAAAATTTCATGCACGAAGCAATAATCAGTATGTAGTCGCCGCCAAAGAAAGTTCCGACGTCAGCTAGTGGTGACGAGCCATACACGCCGCCCGTGTCGATTCGACTCAACGACAATGGAATAACTCACCTGGACGACCTAAACGCAGCTCTAGCTGCAGTTTTCCCTGAGCCATCGCGGCTCCAATGGATTGACTTAAGTGGGAACGCCATTACAAGGCTATCACCTGCAATCTTTGCATCCTATAAGCAACTGAGTACCGTTCACCTACACGCCAACCGATTGTCCACGTACGCTGACATCGACAGTCTCGCAAGTCTACCGCGCCTGCGTCAGCTCACTCTGCACGGCAATCCGGTGGAAGAGAAGAGGCACTACCGCAACTATACCATCTTTCACATTCCATCGCTTGTCCAGCTCGACTACAGTACAATTACGCATTGTGACCGAGAACGTGCTGAGACGTGGAGCATCACTTACCGGAAGAGGCTAGCAATTCGAAGGGGAGACGACGTCGAAGACTAGTTTCCGTGCCGTTGTTCCAAGCGATTTACATCACCAATGCTATATACACAACAAGTAGCTTCTATATTGCTTCCACCACAACGAGTCATACGAATACCTCGGGCTAAGATATGACGCTCAATGAAAAATAGCTATGACAGTATCGATCTCGAGGCCGACCCTAG
>JNBR01000864.1:0-12892 GCA_002081595.1 Achlya hypogyna
AGGCAACGACGAGCAAATATGGCACCATCCAAAGCGAATGGAGATCTGTGACGACGCGGTGTAAGCGGGCGGCGTCGATGGACACGAGGTTGGCAATCTCGCCCGTCGAGCGCTCCTGTAGCGCCTTCGTGGAGAGGCGGAGGGTCTTCGCGTGCACTTTACTTATGACTGCACTGCGGATCTGCATGCTAGTTTCGTTAATAATGAAGGCAAACTGGCGGAAACAAAAAGACTGAAGAAGACCAGAAGCAAAGATGGCAGCGGCAAGTAACCAGCCTTCGGTCACAGGTGCGTCCGGAGTGCGGACGAAAGCGATCATGCGCTTGAGTACAAATGGCGCGACGAACTCGAGGGTGGCACGCACGAAGCGGAGCAGCCCCGCAATCATGAACCGAGAGCCAAAGGCGCCGCCGAGTGCCCACGGAAGGCTTGGCTGCGGCGAGCGCAGTTGTAGCGTCCAAAAGTGGTCGAAGCGCAAGCTGATGGTATTGGCACGGTTGCGCTGGTTTAGCACGTAGAGATCATCAAAGTCGAGGGGCCTGGAGGCGCCAAGCTCCATGATCGGGCTGAGCCATGAGAAAAAGAAGGTTGCGCCGCAGCCACGGTACTCCTCAGGGCTGGTCTTGGCGAGAGGTGGGCCCTTGGGTGGCAATAGCGGTGCAGATTCACAATCCATTCGATTGCATCAACTGAAACTGCTTTAAACGAGAGCCCGACGAGCAGCCTCAACATGGCTGAAGCGATGCGACGTGAACAGGATGCGAGCTGTCGTCCCCGGAGCAATCGTCGGAAAAGCGCGTAGCCATTGAAGCTCGTTTTCAATCATTTTGACACACATTCGGCCTCGACCACCTAGCACAGGGTGCAGTAGAGGTTAATGAAGGTCACTCCGATTGCAGTATTCTTGATGCTCATAGGGATTAACGTTATCTTGAATCGTGCAGCGCGCTGGAGATGGCACCTCCCTGAAATGCCGTCGATGTTCGCCGCCATGGCCCGCCGCCAAAGCGCTCAAATCGGTGCAATTCCATGGCAACGCGCATGATTGGTTGCTATACTTCTCAATATGACCAATCATGCGTCGCGATTCATGATAAGCTTGGGTTGCCACTTCGACTCTGGCGAGCTCGTCCGTGTCGCCTCGCTACCGGCGGAGCTGACCTCGGCATCTTGCTCCAGAGACGGCCAGCAAAGCTCTGGTGCCGCCGCTGCTCAACACCTGCAACCTTTGTCGCCACGACGATGTGTTTGGCGCCGTAATTATTGGCTAATATTATTGGAGTTATGGCCAATCATAAGCGTTTTGGAAAGATTCTGAAATAAAAATCAATACAAATGGGCTATATGATGGTAAAATAATATTTCTGGGGGTCGAGGTCTTGAATGAACAGGAGCAATAAGAAGATGACGGTCCACACGAGCTACGTTGGGCGCAAGGTTCGCGCCGTCAAGTTCCTGCAAGGGGCTAAAGGCGCTGCTTGCCTCGAGGGTGACGACTACGCGCCACCTCTCCTCGTCTCGGGCAGCTACGACTCGCAGGTACCGCCTTCGGAGCCGCCGTGGGTACAAAGGGAACTTCGCAGGAAAATGCAATCACCTTGCTCTTCCCGCAAATGCCCACAGCTGATCAAATGGACCTGGCCGACGAGTTTCAGTATGCTGTGTTCCCGCGAGCGCTCATGCTCACGGGTTACTGTCTGTAGCGCTTCATCGAAAACGGAGATCGTCGAGCTCTGCTCCTTGAAGCACGAGGGGGACGTCTCGGCCCTGGGTTTCCTGTCGCTCAACAACTCGGACTTTGTACTGAGTGGCAGCTCCAACGGAAGCCTATATTGTGCCAACGTTGTCAAGGCCGATCCGTCGCTTGCTCTTAAAAACGTCGTACGCTCTGAGGCCGCTGAAATGCCCCACTAAGGGCTTTTGTACCCTAGGCCATCCCGCAATGGGTAAACCTCGCCGCCGGTAGTATCACAAGCCTTGATGTTGATGCGACGACTGCCTCGATTGTCACTTCGTCCGAATGTGGCCAGGTTGCCTGGACCAACTTAAGCCGCCTCGACGACATTCGGGTCATCGGTACTTGCTTCTGTATACGGCCGTACTGATAGCTGTAGATGTGGATGGCTGGGCGATTCACGACGTAAAAATGCTGGGCGTCGACACGCATATCGCCATGGTGGGGTATGTCGCTCTCCTTCCCGACTTTCCTCGACCAGCAGCTGCCTAGAGCCAACCCTTGTGGCCAACTGCAGCTCTGGGACCTCAACACCGACGCCCAGTTTCCCATTGCAACGTGCGCCGAGTAGGCTCTTCACACAGCCGCTGCACTCTGAACCGAGTACGCGTAGTGGCAACGGCGCCTTCACGAGTCTCGCGACGCACCCGACGCGCCCAGAGTTGCTCTTCACGGGCAGTCATGACGGATGGCTGAGCGTTTGGGACCGGCGCATGCTCGCGAGCGGGGCCATTCGCACCGAACGCAAGCACAAGAAGCCGGGTCTTCCGCTCCTTCGTTGGCGGCTCTTATCACGTACGTAGTCCGGAGCATCAAATGCCATCCATCGGCTCCCCGGTTCGTCTACACGGCAAGCGACGACAATTCGGTGAATGCGTGGGACTTCCATGCATCCAAGAAGGCTTCGGACAAGGTAAACGGCCCCACAAAGCTGGGATTGCGCTCATTTGCGCAGGTCGAATACCAGCACCATGCCCGCATCGACGGCCTGGTCGTGGAGCCCCTCATTGCAGGATGCGCCGCGTGGAACTCGCTCGACATCGACGGCGATTCGGACACGGTATTCGCTTTCTCGCTGACTTTGGCTCATGGCCGCCTAGCTCATCGCAGGCTCGGACAACCACGCTGTTACCCTCGTTGAAAACCTCTCCAAGAGCATCAATCCCTAGCGATTCATTTGCGCTTATGTATGCCTGGCTACTTTGCATTGTCCTCTTCGTCTTGGTTGCTTGGGATACCTGCGTGGTCGTACCTACTTAAAAGCATCAAAGGTCGAAACCAAGTTCTGGCGTACGACGACCCAGCTGCAGGTAGCTTTAGGGACGGTGCCACACGGGCGAGATCCTGAGGCATGTCAAGGAATGCCAGTTTGGCGCCGAAGGAGCGGCTCGAGAACGATTTGCCGACCCAGAGCAGCAGCTTGAGCCACATTGTGGCCTCCACCACGTAAAACGTTTTGAGATTCTCGCGGTACCTACGCGCGTTTGCAGCAAAGATCCGCCTGAAAACGTACTTCGAGGAAAAGGTCTTGAAGAGCTTTTTCAGCCACGACGTGTTGGGCTGGTTGTCTTCGTCGACACCCCCGTGTACGTAGACGACCTACTCCGCCGATGGCATCAGGTGCCGCGGCACATGAAGCGGTACGTTGTACGGCCGGTCCGCGAGACTGTCCATGACGTGGACGACGTAAAGAAGCACACGGTCGAGGTCGATGTGTCGAGCGGGGAGATGGCGTCCCACAACGAGCACGACAGGCACGCCGGCGTGGTCGACGCCAGCGCGGTAGACGAGCTCGAGGCGCGCAATGTCTTCGAAGTCCTACGTGCCTCGCATCCAGCGCCTGCCACCCCTCGCACCTCGAGTTTGGCCTGTTCGAGGCAGCTCTGGTACGTCGCGCGCGCCTTGTCCTTCACGCTGCTCTTTGCGCGAATGCTGCGCACGAGATCCATGCGGTCTTCATCAGGGCTGTCCATCATAGCGCAAAATTCCTTGGTCACGTAGGAGTCGACCATGAGTGTGTGCACCACTACGGTGCATAAGCACAATCCTCAGCCCACGATCGCATACTTGCGGGGCCGTCGTCGAGCTGGTTCTCAGAGCACATCGACGGCGCAATGCGAATCTTGCGCTCCTCTATCACGGGCTCACCGAACGCATCGCCCACCGTCCATTCGGTGTGGGCTGTGAACTGGGCTGCCGACACGCTGAGCTCGTCCATGTTGCGGGGGAAGTACAGCGGCAAGAGACGGGAGTAAAGTAGCATGTCCTGCGCGTCGTCCACGCAGAAGATGACGAAGTCGAAGTCATCGGGGTAATGCTCTAGGAAGCGCCGCACTGTGCGTAAGGCGACATGGGTTGCGTCCTCGCGCGGGTATCCTTTTTTCTTGGTATACACGCACGGAAAAGCGATGCTGCGAGCACGCTCCTCCTTGGCCACGCGCAGCGCGTTGCGATAGCAACCATGCAGTGCATTTTCAGCAGCTACGCTGTACTTGGCATTGTACCGGGGGCCTACCGTGTGCACAATCGTCCTAGGCGTATGCATTTTATCGACAACGTTTCGGCACCCGAGACGTACTTAGCACGGAGCTCACATCCACGTGTTGCAACAGCATCGCCGGTGCGGCAATGGTCGCTTGCTGCGCATTCGACGTAGATTTGATCGCCGGCAGCCTCGAGAATGTTGCCACAAATGCCCGATGCGTCCGTCAGTGTCTCGTTCGTTGGGTTGACAATTGCATCAACCGCCAGCGTCCAGAGTTCGTCCCGCACAAGCACCATCTTGGCATTGAGCAGAGGGTTCCATGAAAACGGCGCGCCATTCTCGGACACTGTGGGCTGGCCCTGCAGGCTGGCATCGCCCCACGGCACGAACGGCGACATGGTGCGAGTCCGCGAAATATCTTGTTGAAGCTGCTCCCAAGAGATCCGATATCGAACAAACCGTTTCCGGATGATTCCGGATATCACAGAAAGACTAAAAGCACGCCACCGATGAGCCAGATTGGCCCAGGGAGTTGCCACCGTGTGGCATTACGCCTCGTCCAAGCGCAGGCTCGCCGAAGAGGGGCTTGGACCTTACGCTTTCAAGTGCACAGCAGGTACGCTTTGCGCATCATACTAATTGTGTCAGCATCTTGTTCTTGGGGCGACCCCTTGAAGCAGTGCTTGATACAAAGCAGTTGGGTGATTCTATCCCTCCTTATCCGGTTATCCGGATAAAGAACCTGAAATAGATTGTGCGTCGTGGCGTGGAAGTCGCAGTATTTTTTATATTTCCCTCAATTTAAGAAAGCGCACCCAGTATATTTTGTGTCGTAGCGTTAATATTCATAACGATGACCTGGTTTGAAGAACTTCACATATTAAATAGTAGTAGCGGCGTGGGCAGCAGGCAGTTCCCAGTCGCCGAAGTTCCAATGCCCGCGCCCGTCGTTGCTGCCGCCTCCGCAGGCCTCCCAGAGCCCTTCGTCAACGGGAGCGTGACGTACCTCGTTCTCACGCTCATCGCCATGGCTATTGGCATCTTCGCCCGCATCTCAGGCAAGGTTGACAAGGAGAATGCCTCGTACGCCAACCGCGAATGGTTTTGCGGCGTGCTGATTCTGTGCGTGTAGCATCTTCATCCTCTTTTCCGGCATGACTGGTGTCTGCCTATGGATGTTTTGGTACCTCACCTCCATGATCGTGAGAGCTCACGGCGACTAGGGCGTGCTGCTGGCTGCACCAATGGCATGTGCTCATTTACCCCACCTATATCAACGAGTAGGCAGCCTCTTCGCCCGCGCGCATAGAGATCTGCCATGCGGTCGTCGCTGTTGCCTCGTCCTATGCACCGCTCTTCTGAATGATAAAGTATGCTTATTGCTCGATCTCGATTTGGCGTCCTTCTGCAACTGTCCATTCGTTGGTGCCGGCGCACAATATGCAGCAAGCCTGTGCTGTGATGCACCCAATAAACAAGCGACGATATGGTTATATAGCTGCGGTGCCAGTAGCACATCGATCCAAGCTCGATGACGAGCTCTGCGCAGTAGGCATTCTGTCGTCCGCCGTGGGCCTGTACAGGTTTGTGCTGGACCAGAAAACTCGACAAGACAAAAAACGTTAAATAGATGCACAGAGGTGCTCAGCAGAGGAAGGCCTTGAGGATATACAAGTCCTCGTCGGACCAGCGTCCAAGCGTGTGTTGCCGCGGTAGCGGCTCGAGCTTGACCATATAATCATCTAGGTCGTCATCCGTGGTCGTCGATGTGGACGAGCTGGACACAGGAGACGATGGCTCTTCAAGCATCTTCCTAATGGCACGCTTCTTGCGGTCGAAGTTGCGCTGATTGAAGTTATGGAGGACGCGGTGCTTCTCACAGAGCGAGTGGTAGGCATCATTGGGTTTGCGGGCTCGCTCGTTGGTGCACGTGCCCGTCTTGTACCGGCAGCGCGTGCCGCTGTCGGCCAGGCGGCGGTCGGCTCGGCGCTTGATAGTTTGGCGCGTCGGTGGCTTGGTGGTCGAGCTCGAGGCCATGGCGGAGAATTCAAAAGTGCTTCCTGAAGACAGAGGTGCACCGGGTGGCGCATCGTCCACCACTCGAGACGCGTAACGGGTCCGTCCGATTGCAATAGACACGAAAAGCAGCTGCAACCGATTCGCATCCCGCCCCAGCGTTGGACCATCTCCGTATGCACCCCTCTGGCTTTTCCCCCGGAGCCACCTCTTCACCGATGCCGACGACAGGCGCCGCCTGATAGACACGACTGCACAGCGACAGGCGTCCATAAACTCGATTCACCGTATCAAAAGGCACGACCCCTTCCCATGCACAGCGATATCAGATGGCCTGCCTCATACGCGGACATGTGTTGCAGCCGTCGACGGTGAAAACCACCTTGTTTGGGTTCAATCGTAGCCAGGTCGTGAGGTGGGAGGCAAGCGCTGAGTGTGCTGGATGGCGCTGCTGCCCCCGTGTCTTGGGGAGCGCACACGGAGTAGCTGCTAAATTGGACCTGTTTGGACCATGAGCGTTTCCCAGCGCTGGAAATAGACGCGTGGGTGGTAGCTGGGATCCCACTCCAACAGGCGTGGCGTGCGTGGGTCGATTCGGCATACCCGAGATACTATTCGAGATGAAGCCACGGTGCTATGGCATCCATTGCCACCGTCCCCGACAGTCACCACGTCGACCGACATTGCTGCTCTGGTACGTAGCGGTCGACGACGTTCTGGTGGAGTGACTTGCCCGCGTAAACATGCCGACAGAAGGCCACGAATCTAATCCGCGGGGCGTGGAATGTACCTGGAATCTGCTGCTTACGACACCGCAACAGCCTAATGGATGACTCAGTTGGCGCACGAGGGGGCTTCTAGTGCGGACGGTCTTCCACCGATGTCCAATGGGTCGCATGGCATCGCTCTTGAAAGCCGTGCTAGCGGAGTGCTGGTGCCCGCTCGGGATCACTTGCACAGTAAGGCAATCGCACGACCAAATTGCACCGATTACGAGAGCCAGTTGATGGACATCTGAAGCAACTGGGTCCACAGTGCCGTGTCAAAGCAATGCACGCACAGTCGGGTGTTACTGCATTGGATGACGACAGGTGATATCCCGGAGAATGAAAGTAGAAAAAGGTTTTTGAGACGCAATCACGCTGCTTGTTACCTTCCGACGGTTGGCTCCAAGTCGCAGTTGACGATGTGGGCGTCGCTGTCAACTGCAGCCTTCTCGTGAAGACCCATGGATTGATTGGTACTATCGCTCTCACGTGCCAGAGGAAGTGCATTCTGTAAGCTTGTGTATCTATGACTAATGCAAACGCATGCTCCGTTCATTCTGGTTGGGGCTTTCTGCAACTGGATGGTCTCCTGGGTCTAATTGTTTCGAATTGAATGCTGGAGTACTACTAGTACTAGATGTACTTGCAAGGCACTCATTCCAGCATTAGTTGTATGATTCGAGCTCCCTGAGCCTGGTGAGGATACATTGAGATTGAACTAGCCTTGATGGGTCCGTATGAAAGGCTCGTGTGCTTTGGATATTGTATGGAGCAAGCGCGTCAGCGGCTAAAAGGCGTACGAAGCCCAACATTTGCAGGCGCCCCAACCAGAGCGACAAGATCCGATTTGGCATGATGCATCGTCGTCAGTTGGCTCCTCGGAGCACAGTACAACGACGCCCACCATTCGTACAGACAGCGGCGGTGGCCCTTTGGGCAGGCGGGCTGGCGACGCGATCAGCTGCACCCGAGTTCGATGCTTACGCAGCCGAGTTTACATTGGTGAACCGCCTTTTGAGCAATGGGTTAAAGAGAGGCTTAGTCGCCAGAAAGGCGAGGCGAGCTGGGAAACTATCGCATAGCGCAGGTGAGACTTGTATTTGTGTTCGACAGTTCACGAGCGATGCACCAACCACGCAGAACTCACAGAGTGTTCATCGTTTGAGCTCTTGAGACTGGCTTTTCGGGCTGAGTGTCGAGTGAGAGGTTCCGTGGCCTACTTGGAGCTTGGGGGTATGCTATGCGAAATGCTTGACACTAGCTGGACGATGCACATTGGCAAAAGTTAAATCATTTCATGAATCCGTGGCATCGCAATCTTTGCTGCTGTTAGACAGCTTGTCGTTTCGTTTCTCCGATGGCCCCGTTGGCATACAGGGCTTGAGATCATTTCGAATCTCGCAAGCTCTCTCAGTGTTATTTTGTCAGGATCGTTCGTTTTACTCGACGTTCTCTGCATTAACACAAAACGTCTTTTCACCCACATGAGACGGACGAAGCCTACGCCAACGATATTCCATCCGGAGCGCAGGACCGTTGCATCCGTGGACCATCTCCGGTGTATTAATAACCGTGCTTCAAAGTGGCAGGTGTACAGTTTATGACGCCTGATGGTGTGTGAGTGCTTGACGCTGTGTGAGCCGTCTCAAGCCCACCACGCTCGCTGGCCGGTGTCGATTGACCCCGTGGCCAGTTGCCATTTGGCAGGCAGCAAGCGGCTCGCCCACTTCTTTGTCTACCTAAAGAGCGACTGCATCCACCATGGATCAATGTTCCACACGAACGCATACTGCATCTACCAACTAAAGGGGCTATGACAAAGGTGCGGATGGTGTGTGCCTTAAAGAATAGCTCTGGGATGCGGTAGTGGCGACGTCGGCCCGGGCCTACACATTACCGCACGATAAGACGAGCCGGTTGGCAGTTGTATGGGTCGCTCAAAGATCGCCCGAACGGACATTTGGGAACGTCCGCATCCATGAAAAAGTATGTACCAAGTACAGCATGCATGGATCTCTGTTCGCTGTCATGTGCCAAGTACCCAGCAGGACTGCTGCTGATTGCGCGACGGTCTTGCCCAACGATGGCACGAGAAACTGCTTTTGTATCGTCCTCGGCCATTGATCGTTTTGTCCCCCTCCGCTAAAGATCCCGCCCGTATCAGTTAATCAGCGCTGGCAGCGGGAAACGGTGCACGGAATTGAAAAGAAAGCACTGAAGTCGAAATTACGCTGTGGGTGGGCGCAAATTTTGGCTTTCTTGACGTCAGAATGGGTCATCGTGTTGCGATGAAAACCTTCCATTTCGACTACAGAACCCATGCAATCTCATAGCCACGAGACCATTAAGGTGATGGCGAAAGTGAGTGTTGGACAATAACTAGGCTCCAAGTAGAAGACCACTGATGTACTGCGGCTCACACATATTAGGCAGGCTTGCCCAATCACCGGGGTGCCGTTGGTATTCGTCAGTTGAAGTTGCTTGGCTGACAGTGCTGGCGTCCATCGCGCTTATCCCCCACTCATCAAGACGCTGCATAGGTGTCATATGTGTGTCGAGGCGTTGGTGGGCGCCTTTTTCCTCGTACCCGAGCAACGCGACGTGCACCATATGCTCCTGCGTCCATTCTGGCGGGTCTGTGTTGCGTTAGGCATCGCAGCCGTCTACGTGGTCTCACTTGCGACGACCATTGTGTCCATCATGCACGTGCTCAACTGCAACGGGCCCCTGTCCAGCATGCACGTGCTCAACTGCAACGGGCCCCTATCGGCCGTCGAGTGGGACGTCTTAGGCCTCTACCAGGTCTTGGTAATCCGCAAAGTGAAGTGAATTATGGCGAGCATTAAGCATTGCAATTTACTCAGCGCACGTCTCCTGGCGAGCCAAGCATGGGTTTGCAGTGAGCGAAACAGGCAACTCGGGCGACTTCGATGCGCATCCCGGCGGCATCATCGAGAGTACCAGCAGCAGCGCCAGAGTTCGCATGCGCCCCAAGATCGGTTGCGCACCGGATCGGTACGCCGTTTCGTTGGCCAATGGAAATGCGCCGTGTCCGATCTTTCTCGCGCCAAATCGGCAAGTGTCCTCGATAGAAGCACTCTCGATACGATAGTGGCACCTCATCAGGGCCAAATCTCCAGACGAACGCCGAGCCGAGGGCGACCTCAAGATGCGGCCTGTGCGGCTGCGCGCGGCCGAGACGAGATCATGGCTGCAGAGGCGTGCCAATGCGATGCATACAGCCTGTCCTACCTGCGCAAGTCGCGACCGGACATTGGGACGACGAGTTCCGTGTTGACGTAGTTGACAATGTCGAGGCAGCTCACCACGTTCAAAGTCGTGGACTGCGTCGTGCACGCGATAGAAGCAACGATCGATGGCTCTTCGGTCGATCTGAACTTCATCCTCGTGATAGACTCCTCAATCGTGCAGGAATGATCTCATATTGAACGCTCTCGAACTGAGTCGCTATGACGCCCAGGGCCATTGCATGTGTTGATCATCGCCAGACACAGACGCGGCTTTAGAGTGATTCACAAAGTTCAATACGACAGGATTAGGTGATGCCATCACAGTCTAGGTCCATGGTTCATTTTCGGTGACTATGCATGTCCTCCTTCAGGTACACTTCTTTTGTTCCCGCAACAGAGGTGCGCCTGCCTGCATGGGTCGTCCTGGGCAATGACAAATTCGGCTCGTGGTGCGAACATCATTGGAAATGACAGTTCGGAACGTCCGCGACCTTGATGGTCTTGCCTAACGGTGGCACAATGCACTTCATGCATTCCCTCGGTCAGGCCGATAAGCAGCTTCGTCTCGTCGCTCGTCCATCGGTCGTCTGTCCCCCCTCCGCGGCATTCCCTGATAATCAGGTTGACCCAGCCAATGGGATCTTTGGAGATCGGTACACCGACCTTCGGTATTTCGGAACCTTGGCGATGGGACGAGAATCGTCGCCACTTCTGGAGTCCAAGGCCGCAGCCTTGGCGGAGACGAGTCCCGAGGACTATCGTAGCTGTGGCGCGAGTGTCTTCTTCTCATGGCTTGACCCAATCATGGAGCTTGGCGCCACGAAGCCTCTTGAGTTCGAAGATCTCTATCAGCTCGATCGCTGTAACCGCGCCGAGAATGTGTCGGCGCGCTTCGAGCACTTCTGGAAGCTTGAGCAGCCCGAGGTCAAGCCCAGCCTCCCGTGGGCGCTCACCCGAGCCTTCGGGGTCAAGTTTTTCTGGGCTGGTCTTCTTCGCTTTGTGCGCGATTCGTTGCAGTTCGTCGCGCCCTTCGTCATCAAGCGCATGATCGCCTTCCTTCGCACCCCGGACGCGCCTGCAACAGAGGGCTGGCTCCTCGTTAGCTTAATCTTTCTCTCGGGCATCATTCAGTCCTTCTGCTTCCGCCAGTACCTCTACTTTTGCCGGGAAACGGGCCTCCAGCTGCGCACCGCCGTCGTAACCAAGGTCTACGCGAAGACCCTCCGCCTCTCCACGAAGGCGCTACAGGAGCGCTCAACGGGCGAGATCGCCAACCTCGTGTCCATTGATGCCTCTCGTCTTCAGCGTCTCACGCAGGACCTGCACACCGTCTGGGTCGTCCCATATTTGCTCGTCGTTGCCTGCGCGCTGCTCTACGCCGAGCTCGGCGTGGCGTTCGCCGCGGGACTCGCCGTGATTCTGCTCGTGATCCCACTCACGCTCCTTCTCTCGCGCGTGATGCGGCGGCTGCAGAAGTCGCTCATGGCCGTCAAGGACCGCCGCGTGAAGCTCTGCTACGAGGTGCTCGCGGGCATCAAGGTCATCAAACTACAAGCGTGGGAGCTGAGCTTCGCCGCCCGCGTGCTGGCGCTGCGCGACGCCGAGCTCGCGACTTTGCGCCGGTACGTGCTGGCGCAGGCGTCGTCCAGCGCCGTGTACACGGGCGTGCCATCGCTCGTGGCTGTCGCGTCCCTCGGCGCGTACGTTGCGCAAGGTCACACGCTGGACGTGGGCACGGCGCTCACGTCCGTCGCGCTCTTTAACGTGCTGCGCTTCCCGCTCTTCAAGCTGCCGCAGGTGCTCAACTCGTGCATCGAGGCGTGGGTCAGTGCCCGCCGCCTCCAGGCTTTCTTCCTCGCGCCCGAGCGCCGTGATGTGACACCCGGCGACTTGACCACAGCTGGCCTGGCCGTCGATGCGGCCGCCTTTGGCTTTGGTGCGACGCCCCTTTTGCGCGACGTGTCGCTGCGGGCGGGTCCCGGGGAGCTTGTGGCGATCGTCGGGCCCGTGGGCAGCGGCAAGTCGACCTTGCTCCAGGGTCTCCTGGGCGACACCGACTGCCTCGCTGGTGCCGTGCACCGCCGCGGCTCCGTCGCATACGTGGCGCAGCAGCCGTTCGTGCAGAACGCCACGCTGCGCACCAACGTGACCTTTGGGCGACCCTTTGACGCCGCGCGGTACGAGCGCGCGCTCGCGGTGAGTTGCCTGGCGCCGGACCTCGCGGTGCTGCCGCACGGGGACCGCACTGAGATCGGTGAGAAGGGCATCACCCTCAGTGGTGGCCAGCGCACGCGCGTGGCGCTCGCCCGGGCCATGTACATGGACGCTGACGTCTATCTGCTTGACGACGTCCTCGCGGCCGTCGACAGCCACGTGGGCGCCGACCTCTTCCGCCACTGCGTGCTCGAGCTGCGCCGCACCAAGGTCGTCGTGCTCGTCACCAACCAGCTCGGCGTGCTGCGCCACTGTGACCAGGTCCTCGTGCTCGGCGGCGGCTCTGTCGTCGAGGCCGGTGCCTTCCCTGATCTCGCGGCCAAACCCGACGGCGTCCTCGCCACCATGCTTGCGAGCTTTCACGGCGGAGCGCTGGCGGCCACGACTTCCTCACCGTTGGCGTCGCCCTTGGTCTCGTCATCGG
>JNBR01000866.1:0-13662 GCA_002081595.1 Achlya hypogyna
CGCACCTGGGCAGGATTTGAAACCCACCTGAAGCGTTGGCCATTCTGACATGAGCAAACGGTATTGCCCGCGCTGAGCTGCCTTCGCCGCGATGTGTAACTTACTCAACATAGCACTCCCGACAACGTTGGTCGCCTCGCTCTTCGACGGGCTCGCGACAAACTGAACTTGCCTCCTGCCAGCGATCGCCATGTTCTGGCTCATCCTTCGAGCATGTGTGTGATACACAATCTGGCTTGAACGCAATAATCGAGTCTTTCGCACCACCTCGACGTCAGAACCCGCTTTAACACTGGACATCAAAGCCGCCGGCATGGCCCGCCCACACCTCCGACGCCTTCTTCGTCGCACCGACGACGCGGCACTACGTCAAGCGCTCGAACATATGCGTCACGAACCCTGGTCCGCGCGATTCCTTGTTCCTCGCTAACCTGACTACACCCTCGCCAGCCACCTAGAACTCTCTTGTCGAATTCGCTGCCGGTCAGTGTGCGCCATAGCATGGTAAGTCCACCGCCTGCTTAAATATAATATATATACCCATTCCAACAACTGTATCGCCCGCGCTCTTTAAATCGTTGTACCTCCTGACCTCAACGGACAGCTTGGCGGGAAACGAAATGCCATCTCGCTCGCTATACATGCATTTGTGGGAAGCTGTTTCTTCGTTGCCTGTGGCTGTTCAGGTTCAGAAAATGTATGTGAACTTCGTCGAATGCGGGTTTCCACCTTACAGGAGTGTAGGCGAGTATTCACAATTTTCATAGCATTGCGAAGTACGATGAGCGACGAAGGAACTTAAACAAGAGTTATCTTTTCATGTGAGACGTGGTTTCAACAACGAAACTGATACCGCAGAACACTCCTTTGACGTTTCCTAGAGCAATTCGCTTATGCCAGCAAATGACTAAAGCCAACTAAGATGGTTTTTGTGAGTTATTCAATGTCCATATTTTGATTAAAATTGAGTTCGCCCGGAGCAATTGTGTAACTCGCAAACACCATTATTTCTTGACGAAAGTCATTTGCTGGTATCTGCGGCTTGGTCGCGGCCTGGTGCTGCAGGGACGGGTCACAGCTACGATGGTGCTCGTACATCCGTGTGCTGCTGAGTCGTCCTCCTATTTTGGTAGTTTTGCCTTGCCTACTCGACCCTGGCCCGCAATGGCGGCGCCAGCGTAAATCGTGACAGCCATTATCACGCAGACGGTAGCATTCAGTTGGGAGGTCTTAAAAGTGAAATATCCCCAGTATTGAACAGATACCGTGGGAGAATAAGATAGCGCTTTAAGTGCACAAAAAACAATACGTGGCGGCGCAAACCAAGAAGTTCGCTACGGTACCGTTTATAAACGAAGTACTTTTGTCAACTCTGTAACCCCAAAAGAATATTTTTGACGGATTCGGCACATCTCAAACTCGACAAAGCACACAGTAGTGTCAATGGCGCACGTTGCATTTACATGTACAATGTGCGCACCAGTTTTGAACTTACACCTCCGTAATAAGTATGTAAAGTAGGTAGTGCAGTAGATTCTAGAACAAGTACCATGTAAACCAATTATATGCAACAGCACGCGGGATCAGCCACGACAAGGTTACTGATTTTCAGGATTTGAGCCCACACACAGCCAAGCCCGCGTCAAGGACTTATAAGCCGCTCTCTCGTTAAAACCGACTTTCCTCTCATCAAAACATGTATTTCACTTTCTCTACTCTTTCACTGCGCGTGGGTCGATGGTGTTTTAGAACCGCCAGCCGAGGGAAGCGGCGCGGCGGTTCCTCCTACATATGAAGAACAATAATCAAGCACCATGCGTTGGGCAAGAGCGAGCGCTGATGGCTCGTCAATGGGGGCCTACCGCTTGACCCCATCGGAAGTAAATCACCCAAACACTAGATATCAAGGTCTGGCGCGCCATCGCTACATAGACTGTTTGCCTCTCCTGTGCAGCGAATGCGGTTGGAGCTTGGCCAGGTCCTTGCCGCAACTGACCATAGCGGTCTTTCGTTTACTTAACAAACATGTGGCCTTAATTGGGCTCGACCCCAACTCAAAACACAGCAAGTTGTCACTGGGGTTCAGTCCTCGGCAGCGTGGTGCAGGAGCAATTCGACAGCGACCACCGCGCAGAGCCAATCGGATCTCAATGACCCTAGATGGAGATGAACGCAGGGTGAAGCTGGACAATATCATGCAGCAAATATTCCGTTGCACGGTCATTGTCGCTTCCGTGCGATCCGCGTTTTGTCATCACAAAAATACAGCTTTCCAAATATGTTTAAGCCTTTCACCTCGGCACAGCAACGGGTGTCCAGCGTGAGTACTCTTCGTGTAGTGCAGTTTTGTGTCCCGCTCGAGTCACCATTTGTGCAACTCGCGCCGCGTTGCTAGACTGCCACGAGCACGGCGAGACGGCAATCTTAAACTCATGGTGAATGTACCTGAGAAACTCTGGTAGTATCGCCATTTTTAACTTGTTGCTTCCGCTTAGCCGAAGTAACTTGTAAGGCTCAAAGATTTCCCGCGACCCCATACATCGAGTCTGATGTCACTATATGTGCGCCTACAAAAAACTAAAATCAACCAGGTCTCATATCCAAGCTGATTGGCGCTTGGCTCATTTCACAACGCTGGCACCGCAGCAACTAAGCTGGTGGAGCATTACGAGTGCATCACTACTGTGTGCAACTACTTCGCTCGAAATCTACTGTTGCAACTGGACTCGATGCAGCTTGCAGAGGAAGAAGAAGGGAGCAAATTGAAGAGTGAATTGAGACTTAAACTTGAATAAGGCAAAAATGAACTATCGCTTCCTTTGCAAGAAGAAATACGAGCACTTCGTTCGTCTCTCGAACGACAAGTCAACGCGTTCGCTAGATGAGCTCCTTCACCTCTTCAAAGCCAATAACTCAGGCGCACTCGTCGAAGAGTGGGTGCCGCATATCTACTGGACGCGCCCCGCGCCCACCCTCCTCGGTCTTACGGTCTACTCGGAAGAAGCCAGTGATGCGATCGGCGGCATGACTTTCCTCCTAGACCCACGAACCAAGAAAAGCCTCCCGAGCTGTTCACGATCCCGCGATACTCTAAGTGGAAGGATCAATACTACGTCACGTTCCGCGGACTCACGGACTCAGTCTTGCGAGAAGCAGTGACCATCCAGCTCGCTTGGATTACGCTCAGCGTTCTCATGGCAGCCAACCCGACGGACTACTTCCCCATGAAGAAAGGCGACTTCAGGGTCTACTTCAAGACGCCGCACATCCTGCGCGCCTTCTGCCTCGGCGACAATAAATACCTTCGGAGCTGACCGTCGCAGATGCCGCTGGTGCCGAACACACGCTTATCTTTCACCACTGCGTGGAAACATTTAACCGCACCGTCCCTCCATCGGTAGAAAAACGTAAGGCACTGCACTTACAAAAACTTGCGGCCAAGGTCCAGCGCACCGAGACTGGCTACGACCACGGCTCTGGCGAGCAGCCTCATCAGCTCGCCCTGAACGAAGAGGAGCGAACGGACTCCGTGATGGCCACAAACCAGGACAACGCGCTAGAAGCGCTCTCGCGCAACGTTGAACCGCAACAAGGAATAAACGACCCGGGCCATATCGTTCAAGCCATTGCAATTCAGGACGGCGCTCCGTTCTACCGTCCGACCTCCAAGCCGATCTCCACGGACAACCCGTTTGCGCTACTCGACGACGCCGACGACACCGTCGACGACGACGAGATGGACGGCACGTTCCTCGCCAGCCTTCGCTTCCGCGACACGGTGGCGTCGGCAAAGCCCTCATCTAAACGTCGCAAGACCACCGAAGCCAACACCGAGCTGAAGCGCGAGTCGGATGTGCTGCTTGCAGCACTCCAAGCGAACCAAGGTCTTAGTCATGCTGCAGCAGCGGTCAACAAGAGCCACGAGCTCTGCAGCAAGGTGCTTCGTCGAGACGACTCCATGGTTCAGACGCTTGGCGCTGCTCGGGCGCTGCAGCGCCTCGCAGCGATAAACGCGCCGGAGATACCTGAACATGAATACCTCGACGCCCTCGAGGCGCAGCTCGAGACGTCAGATCCGATCGCCGTCCTGGAAGGATGTGTCCCTAACATCCAAGACCGACACATTCTCGTAGCGATAGCCGACTTCGACCTGCTGCTCAAGCTTCAAGGTCCGCGCTTCTACGACAACAACGCAAGGATGACATGGCTCACCAAGAACAATCTGACTCGCCGGAAGAGCCGTAATGCGATGCTCACGGACCACACGCTGCTGACGTTGTTGCAATCTACTGAGCTGCACCAATGGATGGCGGGACCGCGCGCGCCACCTGAGTACTACACGACCGCGGCCAACTGGCTGCTCCAGCGGGTCAACCAACGCCACCCGAACTCGCTGTGCTCTGAGACGACTCCCGAGGTCACGATGAGTGCGCTCCACCAGAACTAAGGTGGTCTCCGCCAACACCTCAGAGCGCCGGCACGCCGACGCACCAACCAAGCTCCCGCCTCATTCAATCGTATCACTCAACAACAACAACAACATCACGCAAAAGGTCGCCTACGTACTTCGTACGTTCTCGCAGTCACACGACGTAGCGTTTTACCAGGAAACTCGCTTCCCCAACACTCATTCTCAAGACGCCGCCGCTAGTCTTTGGTCCAAAATCACCAACACCGCTGGCCATTGGTTATGTAAATCGCCTTGCTTTCCCACGACCTCACCTGGGTTCGCAAGTCGGGATGTTAGCCACTACAATTCACCCAACAAGCTCGCTTTGTGATCTCGTGGTCATCGATGATTATCAAGCTTCCGTGCTCAATCATCGGTATCTGCTGGTTCGTGGTCGGCTTGCTGACCGCGGTGTCTTTTTGCACAACGTTTACGCGCCAGCCGAAGCTTCAGAGCGGCCGGCGTTCTTTGACGCTTTGCCACGAGACTTTGGCGCGAACGATCTTCATCTTGTTGGCGGTGACTTCAATGTCACGCTAGACGATGCTATAGACACACTTGTGCCCTCATCTGACAAGCGCCGAGGCAGACACGAGCTCCGCCGCTGGCTGGCTGCCTTAGACGTCATAGACATCTATCGACACGTGCACCCAGCTCATCGTTCTTTTACCAGCCCGACTATCACAGGCGGTTTATGATCTCCAACACCACCCATCCGAGGCCCTTGTCTTGCACATCCAACACATCAAAGCAGAGCTCAAGCAGTACCACGCGGCACGCAGCACGCTGAAGGCCGAAGAGCGCATGCACAAATTCCTCGCCGAGTCCTCGCGCTGGACAAAATCACACCTCAGGCCCCCGACGTCGCGTCAGCTTCGACGGCCAGCTTTGACAGCCATGTACGACGCCTCCAGCCAGCGCCAAGTGACCCAAAAAGGCATTGAGGATGCGCTCCACGAATTCTACACGAACTTGTACGCGGCTGAAGTATCGCCTCCTGATGACGCACTGGCAGCTTTTCTTCAACCGCTCATAGACCGCTGGCTCCCGGCAAAACTATCGCGGCGGCTCGAAGCGCCGCTTGTTGCATCAGAGTTCTACGCTGCAATTATGAGCTCGGCAAAAGGCAAAGCGCCGGGTCCCAACGCACTGCCACACGAGGTCCTTAGGATGCAACCGACAAAGTGGGCCCTCGCACTTGAGATAGTCTTCAACCATCAGCTCGGAACATCCTCTACGCTAACGCCCATGCAGACACTCGGCACAACAATCCTTCTACACAAGAGGGGGGATCGAGAAATCGCAGGCAATTACAGGCCGATCAGCCTCATCAACACTGATGTCAAGGTGCTCACCAAGGTGCTGGCAAACCGGCTTCAAAGCTGCGCCGACTTTCTCGTTCGTAACGATCAAACAGGCCTCATTAATGGCCGTACGATCTTGACAAACATCCAGCGTCTTGAAGACACGATGGCATACATGCGCCGCTACGCGCCGGAAGGAATAGTTGCACTGCTTGACTTCGAAAAGGCGTTCGACCGCGTCGACCATCGCTATCTCCAAGCTGTTTTGAAGGCCATGAGGATACCTCCGGCTTTTCAGCGTGTGATTAAATGCATTTACTCGGGCCGCGCCTCACGATTACTCGCTAACGGACGCCTCTCACAACCGTTCAAGATTGGTCGAGGGGTGCTGCAAGGCGACCCACTGTCACCGTTACTTTTCGTGCTAGCGCTAGAGCCCATGTGCCAGCTGCTTCGCTCACGACCGCAACTGGGACTCGCGATAGACAATACCGCACACGTCGTCAGCTGCTTTGCGGATGATACGCAACTCATAGCCCGTGACCCCGCAGCGCTTACCGCGCAACTCACGCTCGTCGAATCGTTCTGCGCATTTTCCGGATTCAAGCTCAATCGCAATAAGACAGAACTGCTCACGTATGCATCTTCGACGAGGACGCTCCCAGGACGACAAGTCACGCCAGATGCGCCCGCCAAAGCGCTAGGTATCCTTGTGGCACCGGAGCTGCCTGCGACGACGCGCTTTAAACAAGCACTCGCTAAATTCATGGATCGACTGGAGCTATGGTCACATCGAACGCGATCTCTTGTTGGCAAAGTCGTCATTCTTCAGGCAGTATGCCTACCAGTACTCTGGTACCAGTTAACTTGGCTTCCGCCTGACAAGCAACAAGCGGCCCTCATCGATCGCCTCATGCTCCAGTTTCTCCATGACGAACCGATCTCGCAAACACGGACGCGACATCTACGCACTTTAACCAAGATCTCGTCTTCTTGGCCAAACGACACGGAGGTCTCGGCCTCTCGCATACGTACGATCTCTGGACCTCACGCCCCCGCTCGACGTTGGTACGATTTATCAAGGCATGTATCGCCACACCTTTCAATCCACCTTCGTGGACCACGGCCGGTGCGGCGCTTCTAAAGGCTGCCTATCAGCCGTTTAGGGGTTTAGGGCTCGTTCGGAGACCTGCTACACGCTCAACCATCGCACCCAGTGATCAAGCGCTGCTATTGTCCAAGGCCATACCAGTACGGTGGCAAGCATCGTTGCAGATGTGGTATAGGATGGTCGTGTCGTTATACCAAGAGCCGACGACAAACCCGAAGATTGACCTAGCGACACCATTCTGGCACAACGCGCACCTCATAGACGCGGGCTCGATCCGACGCATGGGTACAACAATAGGCGGTGAGCACGCGACTGTCTTGGCTTTCGCAGGGTATACCCATGTCTGCAACATGGTTACTCTTGGGCACACCCCGGCGGAGATTACAAGGAATCTCGAGGCACTGCTACCCCGAGAGGTTCCGCATCGCTGGATTCGCCAGCTCGCAGCAGTGGTTTGTCGAATCGCAAGTTTCGTACCGCAAACCACACCCGCCGAGCTCCCCGCCGCAGCTCCGTCATGGCTAGTTCACCTTGGTGGCAAGGTCGTTCCTGTTGCGAGGGCACCTCTAAGTCTTGCGAGCTACCGCCCTCGCAAGCCATTCAATTGGCAACACTTGCCGACTAGTCACCTTGGAGTTCCAGACGACTACTACGACGATGAGGCCCACGCAACGGCATTCATCGACCTTCGTTTGCCCGCGAATGTGCTTCCCCGATACGTCGACTTCGTTTATCGAGTGGCGCTACGCGCGGTTGCGGTCCGCAGCCGACTCCATTTCTTGTCCCAAGCGGAGCGCACTTGTCTCTTTTGCACGGACTCAATAGAGTCGTACACACACTTACTGGTTGAGTGCCGGTACACGGTCGCCATTTGGAAATCGTTTGCGCCGCTGTGTCGATGGCTCGAGATGCGTCTTCCGCGCACCCTCGTCGGGTTTCTATACGACGAGCCTGCTGCTAGAGCATCCCAGTACAAGTCAACGATCGCCGTGTTTTGGCCCATCTTGCGCGCTTGCGTTTGGTACACGCTCTGGCTTTAACGGAATGACCGCGTCTTCTGTGCGTCACTGAGCCCCACGACGCCGGAGTCGCTGGCCATAAAGGCAGCAATACTCGTCCGCATGCATCTTCTTCACGTCGTCAGAAGATCGGAAGACCCCAACCTCGCCCCGTCGCTTCGCCGACAACTTCGCGACCCATGGTGCGCGCGTTACGTTGTACCCCGCACGATCACTCCGTTGCCGCCCGCTGCCGCCTAGCCTAGAGAGGTTCAATGCCATTGAAGACATTGACGACATGGCGAAAGAGAAGCTCCACCCCTAGGAATGTCCACTGATAATATATATTAACAGAGAACTCATTAAACCAAACCTATCGCTTCCTTGTGCAAAATGTAAAGATATGAATCGTTCCGCCGGGGTCGTAGCGAGTTGGTACGTAAAGTACCCGGGTGCGTCACCGCTGCGGCTTTATGGGCACTGATCCCAACAGCCTCCCATGCCCATGATGCCGATGGCGTTGTCGAGGGTCGATTTGGGGACGTGCTTAGTCAGGATGTCGGCCGCCATGGCGTTGGAGGGGCAGTAACCGAGGATGAGCTTGTTCTCGGCCACGAGGTCGCGGAGGTAGTACAGTACTGTAGAAGCGCATCGCCATATGCTTGGTGCGCTGCATGCTGGCGCTGTTCTTCACGATATGGATGGCACTTTGGTTGTCCATAAACATGATCGGTGCTGGGACTTGGGCGTCGACGATCTCGGAGATGAGGTTGGACTGGTGACAGCCCTGCCGGGCAGCGATGCAGGCGACGACGTACTCGGCCTCGGTGGTGGACAAGCAGACAAGGCCCTGGAGCTTGGACTTCCACGAGATGGGGCTGCCTCCCAGAGTCCAGACGTAGCCGCAGGTTGAGCGGCTGGTTGAACGATCGTCGGCCCAGCTTGAGTCTGAGCAGACGAGCTGGATCGAGTTGATGCTGCCCAAGTTGTACTTGAGGCCCACGTCCTTGGTGCCGATGAGGTACTTGATCACGCGTTTGGCCATCTGCTGGTGTAGCTGGCGGGGCTCTTTGAGATAGCGTGAGAGCTGCGACACTGCGTGTGCGATATCAGGTCGAGTCATGCAGGCGCAGTAGAGGAGCGAGCCAACGATGGACTGGTATTTGTTGGTGTCTGGAAGAGGCGCCGAGTTCGTGCTGGAGAGGTCACGTCGGAATGCCCGTCGGAATTGGTATTTCGAGGGAATGTGCGCCTTGAAGGCCTTAGCGCGCTGCCATCTGTTCGATGTAGTTGGCCATTGTAATGCTCGTGATGCCGTATTTGGGGTCGCGCTGGACTTCCATGCCGAGGATGCGAGAGATGGGCCCGAGGTCATTGAGGCGGATGTGCGCTCGGAGTTCGGTGATAATGGCTGTGACGAGGCTCGTGGTCTTGGCGCAGACAAGGAAGTCGTCCACATAGAGCGTTATAATCTGGAGCTGGTCGTCGATGCGCCGGGTGAAGACGCACAGGTCGTTCTGTGTCGGCTCAAAGCCGATAGTTGAGAGGACCGTAGAGCTGTGGTTGTACCACACAAGTGCGCCTTGGTGCGTACCGTAGATGCCCTTGACAACGAGCAGGTGCCAGCTGCCGTCGCAGTCGATGCCGTCAGGTGCGCGCATGCGCTGCGGGATGTCAAGATCGGCGTGGATGTATGCGTTGGTAGCGTCTGCATGATGGATGATGAGGCCCTCTTGGGTGGCTAAGGCGATGACGAGGCGCATGGAGTCGGGCTTGACGTGGGCGCATAGGTGTCGAAGTAGTCTATTCCGTAGCGCTGGCGATGACCTTGGAGGACGAGACGGGCCTTGTGCGTGACGGTGCCGTCAGCGTTGCGCTTACGCTTGAAGACCCATTTGCTTCGCATGACGTCGCGGGCTGGCGGTTCTTGAATCGGCTCGAAACAGCCCATGCTGTTGAGGTTGGCCCATTCACGTTTGCAGCCTTCAAGCCACTGAGCTGCATCTGGCAGCTCCATTGCCTCCCAGAAGGTTGCAGGCGTTGCGTCGTCGAGGTCTGGGGCGTCTTGGACAGCGAAGCAGTTGTCGTCGGCTTGAAGAGCGTCGTAGATGTCGTCGTTCTCGAGGACGAGGCGCTCATGCTCGGCGGTCAGGCCGCGGGCTCCGGCTGTATGCTGCTCAGGGACATCGTACTCGCGTGTCGTGGTGCCGCGGTCGCCCAGGATCGTGCACTGGGTCTTGGCGGGCGTCTGGTTGTATTCTTGCTCGGTAGAGGCCGGCCGTGCAGTTGGGAGATAGGCGTAGACGTCCGCGGTGCCTATGGGATGCGGTGGGTGCGACACGGTGCGGAGTTGCACTGTCTGGAGTTCGCGTGCGATGCTGCGCCGGAAGGCCTCGTGTTGCTGATTGCGAGCGCTACCTCGGGCGATTTCCAACTGATTGCGCGCTGTGTCCGAGCCGCTGTAGTCGTCGCTGCTGTGGCGAGAGCGACGCGTCACTGCTGTTGAGCTTGGTGTATTCATGTCGACGTCTCCTGGCTCGTGTTGAGGCGGCTGCTGGTTTGCGAGCGCGCGTGCTTGGCGTCGCTGTTAAAAACGAGTGTTATATCTGGGCTGTAGCGCCGCAGACGCTGGTTCTGGTTGGGCTGGAGCTGGCTCAATTCGCTGCTGACGTGTCTGGGTGACTTGAATGAAACCTGGAGTTGGAACCGTGGCCGTTGTAGCTGGCGCTGCTGAACGCTGAGCTGGTTCTGGCGGGTATTGGGCGATCGGTGGCGCAGGCACAGGGTCGTGGCGCACGGGCTGGACCGCCGCCTGTGCCCCTGGAGTGGCAGAAATCGTCCCAGGCGCAGTTTGTACGGCCGCCGAACCGCCTGAAGCTGCCGAGGACTGATGTAGTGCTTGGCTCGCGTTGCTTAAGCTGCTTACAGGGACACTGGGCTCGTCGCTGAAGCTTGCTTTGGGCGTCGGAAAGTCGTGCTCGAGGAACTTGACATCGATCGCGATGCAGGCCTTCCTGTTCTCGACGTCGTAGACCTTGTACGCGTGGTGCTGCTCACTGTAGCCGAGGAACATGCACTTGTTGGCCTTGGACTCGAGCTTGGACTTGCCGTCATTCTTGCGGTAGCAGATGCAGCCGAAAACCTTGAGGTTGGCCACGTTGGGCTGTTGCCCTGTGATGATCTCGTGCGGCGTCTCGCCGGCCGTCTTGGAGTTGGGGGTGCGGTTGCGTAGGAAAGCCGCCGTGTAGACCGCCTCAGCCCACCACACGTTGCACGCGTTGGCGTGGATGAGCATGGTACGCGCCATCTCCATAAGGGTGCGGTTCGTGCGCTCGGCGGTGCCGTTCTGGTACTGGCGCCGCGGTGCACTGCGCTCGTGTTGGATGCCGAAGTTGACGAGGAAGTTGTTGAAATCGTTATTGCAGAATTCGGTGCCGTTGTCAGAGCGGAATGTTGTCACTGCCTTGCCGGTTCGGGCCACGAGCCACACGTGAAAAGCTTTGAAGCATGTGAGCACAGCTGCTGCGGTCTTGTGCTTGAGCGGGTATACCTTGACGTAGTTGGTCGCGTCTTCCGTAAAAGCTACAATGTACTTGCATCCGCCTGGAGATGCCACTGGCGCTGGACCCCACGTGTCTACGTGGATGCACGTGCCGAGCGGCTTGATGCCGCGCTCGCCTTCCTTAGGGTGGTTGAGCTCTGTGAGCTTGCCGCGGATGCAGTCCTCGCACGTCGCCTGCGCCTGGAGTTTGCCTGGGATGTCGTGGGTTGCTTTGAAGATCGCTGCCATCGACGGAGCCGGTGGATGACCTAGTCGAGCGTGCCAGATGTCGGCTTGGTTGGCCTCGGCTAGGAGCGCTGCGTCGGCCATGGAGCTTCTCGACAGGGGAATCACTTGGGCATCCAGCTTATAGAGCTTGCTTGTCGCTTTGGTGGCCTGGAAAACGCGCTGGTTGCCTACGTGGAGCGTTGCATGCCGGCCATGGAAAGTGATTGTCGCGTCCGGGTTGGCGCTGGTGATCTGGCTGACCGAGATGAGCGTCTTCTCGAGAGTCGGCACGAAGAGCGTGTCCTTGAAGGCGATGGTCTTGTTGGAGCTATTGCACGAGAGTCGGAGCATGCCCTTGTACTGCACTTGGACGGGGTGCCCGTCGGCCAGGTTCACGGCGCGGGTGCAGGGCTTGATGTCGTGGAGGAGCTCGATGTTGCCCGTCATGTGGGAAGTTGCGCCGCTGTCGATGATGAGGAAGGATTTGGAAATGATATCGTTGACCGCGTTGACTTGCTCCGTGGCCACGCCATCACTGGCCGCGCTATCGCAGACCGCGCTATTGCCGTTGGCAGCCCTGTCGCATCCTGTGATGGCGCGCCGCGCGCTTTTGCCGAGCGGACTGTCGCTGATTGGCTGAAGGGCGACAAATGGCATGGCCGGAAGCGCGAAGTCGGCCGCTGATTGGCTGGAAAATGAGGTCAAACGTTCGGAATCGCACAATGCGATGCGGCTAACGTCGATCGACAGGCCCTTTCTGGCTCTGGCTTGTCTTCATACATGAGCGACGAAGCGAAATCGGCGAACGGATCGTCGAAATTAAACGTTGGGTCGGGGTCGATGACATCGACCATAAACAAAAAATCGTGGCTCGTGTTGTACGCCTGTTCAAGGGTCTGCTGGCGCTGGTTTTGTCGACGCTGACCGTGGCTGCGCTGCTGGTGCCGCTGGCCGTTCTGCTGCTCTTTGCGTCTGCCTCCGTAGTGCTGCCGCTGCTGCATCGGCTGCTTGGAACCGTCGGACATCATGCGAGTCTTGGAGTAGCAGTCCTTGGCCAGGTGACGCTTGCAGTTGCACTTGAAGCACGTGACGTGGTCGTCCGCCTGGAACACGCCGTCATCGGCAGATGGCGCAGCACAGGCAGCGGCGTGTGTGTCGAAGTGTACTGCGTGTTATACTCACGCTGCGGAGGCGCTCGATGACGCCGTCCAGCGTCTTGTACTTGGTGACTCCGTCCTCGATACCTTCAAGGATCGAGTCTATCTGGGCCTCGAAGCATTGCGGCAAGAGGTACAGAAGTCGATGATGCGCTCGCTCTCGGGCGTCTTGTCTCCGGCTTCCGTGAGGCGATGGACGAGCTTCTTGAATTTGTCGGCGAACGAGTCGTAGCTCTCGCTGGGCGTCCATGTGAGGGTGGCGAAATCGCGGCGCAGCTCGAGCTTGTTGGTCGGCTTGACACCCTCGTAGATGGCGCGGATGCTCTTCATGGCCCAGTTGGTGAAGACCCGGTCGGGCAGCATCTCGTCTTGGAGCGAGATCTCGACGTACTTGAGTTGAGACTCGTGGACCGACTGGCTGATGATGCCGGCGGCGCGCAGGTCCTTGTTGAGGCTGTAGCCGGTCCAGCGCGCGTCCTTGATCAGGTAGTCGCGCGCATCTTCCTTGTAGATCTTGTACTTGACGTAGTCGAACCACTCGCGGTAGTTGGACCCGTTGGCCCTGAGGCGCGTCTTGCTCTCCTTGTCGTAGATTTGGCTCATAACCTGTTGCTACTGGACTCGATGCAGCTTGTCGAAGAAGTAGAAGGGAGCAAATTGAAGAGTGAATTGAGACTTAAACTTTAATAATGCAAAAATGAACTATCGCTTCCTTGTGCAATATGTAAAGATATGAATCGTTCCGCCGGGGTGTAGCGAGTTGGTAGCGTAAAGTCCCCGGGTGCGTCACCGCTGAGGCTTTAGGGGACTCATCCGAACATCTACGAACGCCATGAAACTGAGGTAGGCCGTGGTCATTTCAAACGACTAGAA
>JNBR01000880.1:0-11633 GCA_002081595.1 Achlya hypogyna
CAATAGATTTCGAGTCTATCGCGTGCCGGTTTAAAACCTGGAGCGACTCAAAACACCAAGAACGGGGTCCGCAAAGTGCGGGCCGCACCCCTCGGTGGGAGTCAAGGAAGCCGGTCCGTTCGCCACGACAGGATTAGGATGTAGTATACACCCGGTTAAAACAACAACCCACTCACCTTGGACATTTCGGCCAAGCTATCCAGTCCATTCGGTCTTCGAATACAGCACCTGGGTCCCGTCATTTTGCGCCATGGAAACTACTCACACAGTCTCGATTGCCGCCGCTGCTTCTGCCGCCCCCACGCACCTCCCCGTGCCCGGATCGTGCCCTACGACCTCGCATCACCTAGAGGACGATGCTTTAGCACCTCAACCACCGTATTCTGCGCCGGTTTACAGTTCACCTACCCCGCCACCGTGCGGTGGGAACCGTGCGCTTGCTGGTGCCGAGGCCTCGCCGGCGCCGTCGAACACACCACTCGCCGCCTCTGCGCCTACCATGACACCACCACAGTCCACACGCCGTAGAACAGGTCGTACCGCTGGCTCGGATGGTGGCCACGCTCACGCGCATCGTGCCGGTGCGCCGATAGCTGCCCCGAGTTCACCGGTGACCACGACAACGCCTCGACCGACCGGTGTCGCGCCAAAAGCGCCACGTGGCACCCCTAGCGAGCCTGTGTGGCCATCTACGCCGCCTGCCCGGGCTCCCAGCTACACCACTGACACCACTGACGCAGCAGTCGTAAATGTGGAACCGCAGCACCGCTCTTTACCATGGCTCGTCCGACAATGTCGGAGCTAGAACCGCTCCTAGCCAAGCACGCAAAGGGCCAACTTACCTTTGATGACGTCGCACCACTTCAGCGGCACTCCAGCCGCGACCCCCCTCACGAAGGGCATCGACGTTTCCCTGGCCATCACGTCGCTTCTCGAAGATAATACGCAGCCACACTTGGGTGATTACCTCGCGGCAATCGTCAAGTGCGAGTGAGACACGCAAAAAAGCGTCCTCCGCTGGGGTTCAGCAACGCCTGAGGCTCTCCAAGGGCAGAAGGACGAACATTTGCGCCTGCGTGTCACCCGTCGTGGTCCCAAGGGCTCTCCAGCCACCGCCTTTGTGTCCTACCCCATGGTCGCCCCCCATGTCCTCGACGGCTTCTATCTGGACGTACCGGGCGGCCTGGATGGCCGCGCCGAGGAGCGTGCTGTATTCGACCTGTTCTCGCTCCCGGAACCCCGTTTCCTCTGGGGCTCTTACACCTGTGTGTCGGCTGCCACTGGCCTCGCTGACTCGCGTTACCGACTTCATCTCCTTAACGAGGGCGTCCCAGCTACGCTCATTCGTAATGGTCAAATGATCAAAGAGCTGATCTTTCACGGGCGCCGCCTCTGTGTCTATGGTAGGGGGGAGTACTTTCGTGACAAGCATATATCTAGCTCGTTTCGATCTGTATGTCCTGGCGCGGTCCTATGGTTCCAGCGGCCCGCCGTTCCCATCAACGTTGCACCACCGCCTCTGACGGCGCCCCAACCCCCACGGAAGCCTAAATCGGCACCTTGAGCATCACCTGCATGGACTGAGGTAAGTTCGAAGCGACACAAGCAGGTCGCTGGGACACCTGCAGCAGCCGGGACGGCTACAGCATCGCGCCCTAACCGCTCCTGGACGTCACCGAACCTATTTGCGCTACTCCAGGACCACGTGGAGCTCTCCACCGCCTCCACCAGCTCGTGGACGGCACCACCACCTTCACAACCATCACTCCGGCCGTGCCTATCACCGACCCCGAGCCCTCTAGCGCTCCATCGTTGGTGGAGGAGTACACGACACTACTCAAACACGACGCCGGCACACCTACGCTTTTGGAAGTGACCTTCCTATCGCTGCTATCTGAGCTCAGCCACACTGACGCGAAGGGCCTCATGGCCCCCGTCCACGTGCAGGCTGAAGTTGCCACGGCCGCTACTGCGCATTGATTCGATCTGGCGGCTATGGTGATTGATGGGCGAGTGGACTCGCTCATCAGCCGTTTGCTCACTTACTCAGTTGACCTCATGTCTTTTTTACTGCCGACCGCGCTACCTTTGACTACTTTGTGCGCCAACGCTTACTCCATCGGTGGCTCCGAGCCACCTGGGGTGATGCCAAGTCTTTCGAAACCCTATACAAGCCTCCTTCTGCCGTGCCATGTCCAAGGACCATGTGACGGGTCTTTTCGAGTCCACCTCCCTCACGGGTGACCTTTCACGGATAACTACGTCTATGGACACGGGCGACGATGCCGAGCTCTCTCGGCTGGAGCTCGAAGCCATCATGGCAGTGTACGAGGTGCTTCATGCAACCCTCATCTACCACTCCGACGCCGTCCTGGTGGCATCCACCTCCGCTTCCGTGGCTGTCATAACTCCTCACACAGGCGCTCGGGGCCTGTCCACCGACACGTTGGCTGCACTGTGGACCTACAGCGACCTCGGCGCTGCGGTCAAGGACCTCATGGTAGCCATGTACGATGGCGACGACGACTTTGACATGCGCAACGCCATCTCGACCCTCGCGGAGCTCGTGGAGGCAGAGGAATTCGACACCACCGCGGCCGAGCACGTCTTCATGCACCCCACAGAGCCTCGCCACGTCGTGAGCGATCTCGTGGCGGCCCAACTGGCTGCCCGGGTGATCGCGGACGACCTCCTAGCGCCGTCCAACTCGTTTACCCTGTCTACTTGCAACCTCAACGGCTCAAGCGCACCGACCACCTGGTCGCTAGTCGCCTCCGTACACCAACTAACTGCGTCCTTTTCCAAGAGACGAAGCTTAACAACGCCCTCCAGCTCGAGACTTTCCACCGCCACCTCACCAACGAGGTCGGCGAGGACAAGTATCGCCTGTTCGTCAACGACCACCGTGCTCAATGCACGGACTCCGCTCCCAACCGCACCTCTGATGTGGCCACGTACTTTCACTGTTCCTCACCAGAATTCTCTGCGCACCATCATGCGGTGGACCTCGACGTCCCTTGTCGCTACCTCGTCGCTCGTACCACCTGGGGCTCGACTCCCGTTTACTTTCACAACGTCTACGGCCCCGAAAACCGGCAAGAGCGCATCATAGAAGAAACCGTCGGCCATTGACCTGGTCGGTGGCGACGCTAACCTGATCTCGACGAGCGCTTCTCGACGCCTCCTCCAATCGCCCCGACCTCGCCCAGGGTCAGCAAGCATGCATCGAGTGTCTCACCGCCCTGCGGGTTATGGACGCCTGGCGGCTTTACCACTCCTCAGAGCGTGCCATGAGCGGTCCCACCGGCTCTAACCGCATCGACTACGTCTTTATTGACTGCGATGCGGTCCACCAGCTCTACCAGTCCGCCACGTACACCAAGAACGGCTACGGTGGCGACCACCTTGAGCACTCGGTGACACTTTCCACCACTCCGTGCGCTCCAAATCGCGGCTACTGATGCCTCCCGCGCGAGCTGCTTCTGGCCAAGATGACCACACCAACGCCATCCCCCAGCCCTAACCTTGGGGTCATGTGGTATCGATGGCTCAAGCGCATCAAAAAGCGGCTCCAGGAGTGCGACCGGCGGCCCCTCGTGGACTCGACGGCCATTTTTGCATTCTCCATGTCCATCGCCTGCGCCTGGCCGTCGTCAAACGTGATCACCAATGGTATGTCCATGACGCCGCTGCCATTCTGGCAGCTCAGGCCGCCCTAGACATTGCCACCGCTGAGCTCAGCCAGTACTACGAGGACATGCAATTCGACTTCCACGCGACATACAACGAGCACGGGTCTCGCCACTTCTTTCGCCGACCCCAAGGATAGAAAGTGCCCATCTCGAAGGTCAACGTAGAGGGTGGGATTGCCACCGACGCACCCACCGTGCAGACCGCGTTCACCGCGCACTGGAAGTCAGTTATGACCACACCTCCTTGGCAACCGCCTCTCAACCGTGCCCGTCGCCGCGCCGTCCTACGCCGCCTCACACAACGGCTCTCTGACGACGATTGCGCCCTCCTCGACGCCCCACTTACCTTAGCCGAGCTCCGTGCGGCCCTCAAGACCATGAACCCATCCAAGTCCCGGGACCCGATGGATGGTCCGTTGGGTTCTTTCAGCTCGCCCCAGAGTTCTTTTCATAGAACCGGCTACTGGTGTTCCAATACCAACTGGTCCACCGGGGCGAGCTGATTCCCCACGAACGTCGCAGCGCGGTGACACTACTTTTAAGCTGGTAACCGCAGGGATCCGAGCAATTACCGCCCCATTTCACTCATGCCTGTGGAGGTAAAGGTCCTCTCTTGTGCCCCGGTCTACAGTGACGGAAGAAATAGAGCGCCTTGGTCCTTGCATTTGATTGACCACCCAAATGTCAAAGGACACCTTATAACATAATATCCTGTTTAATACTGATTTATATATAAGTATTGGTACCAAAGACTGCACTCAAATCATATAAATTAAACGACATATATTAATGGGCATCACCCCCAGAACTTATATTATCCTCAAAATTGCCCCTATTGGTCCATTTGCTAGACACCAGGATGACAGTGCCACGGTCGTTCTATTTCGTCCGTCACTGTACCGCCTGGCTCGGGTTGAGCCGCTGCCCGAGCACCGGTCCCAAGCTGGGTTTATCCCAGGCCGTTGGATCCACGATCATGTTGTATTTGTGCAATCCCTCCGGCACTACTACACCGCAGAGGGCCATGACCACCATGCCACGTTCTTGGACTTCTCCAAGGCCTATGACATGGTCGACCAAGGGTTCGTGATGGCTGTCCTGGCCTAGGTGAACATCGGGCCGACGTTCCTGAGCTGGGTGGCGCTCAGCTACCGGGCACTCGAAGCCAAGATCATCTTCAACGGTGACCTCGGCCCCACGATCCGGCCCAACCGAGGCGTGAAACAAGGGTGCCCATTATCACGCCTCCTCTTTGCGCTGTACCTCGAGCCCCTCGGGGCTATGCTACGGGAGCTTCCCCACCTGAGCATCCCCCTCCCGGGCGGTGACACTGCCACCAGCATATTCTTTGCCGATGCTTCGACCCTGCTCTCCTTCGACCTGCCGCCTGCGGTGGAGCAGCTCGAGATCGTGCGTGAGTTCTGCGATGTGTCTGGCGCTCGTCTGAACGAGCCCAAGTGCACGACGCTCGCTCTAATCGGCCACATGGATCCTGTCGACGTCGCCTGGGTTGGCCTACTCAATGTTCTGCTCTCGGGTGCGCTCGTCAAGTACAGTACCTGGGCGTCGTCTTTGGTCATGCCCTACCCCTCCACCACCAAATCAACCAAGTGAGCGACTGCTTCCAGCAATGGGGGTGTCGCGCCCGCATGATCTACGGGCGGCGGCTACTGACCAATACAATGCTGCTGTCCCAACTGTGGCACATCACCGCAGTCGCACTGGTGCCGGCCCCGATGGTCGAGCGGTGGCAGCCGATGGTGAACTGGTTCATTCTCGGCAGGAAAACACGACCGACCGACCGCCACCGTCCCCTCCTGCACCGGACATGGTCCTACGACCCAAAAGTGGGACTAGGGCTTCCTCACATCGCATCAATGATACGAACCCAGCGACTAGCGCGGCTCCAGCTGCTCAAGCAGGGGTCAACGCCATCGACGCCACCTTGGCAAGAGTTGGTTCTGAGGCAGTACCTGCGCACCATGGGCGCACTGTACCGCACCTCGCACCCTCACGATTTTCTCGACTACTACCCGTGCCCGTCGTCGGCGTGGCTCACTCTGCGCGAGCTCCACCCTCTGTGGGTCGATGTCTGGTCGCAGTGGGCTGCCACCAACCCTGCGAAACGTAGCCAAGTGCCCCTCAACCTCAATACGCTCTTGAGCAACCGATGTGGCTCACTACCGACGAGCGCATGCTCACAAAAGGCCACGACTGCTCTGCTGTTGGCCCACGGCCCTGCCACCCGTAGGTGGTGTCCACATGGTGCCTCCAACGGTGTTCGATGCCTCTGGGACCTCGCTCCGGGTGCTGGCCGGTGGCCTAGCCGTCGGGAATTCCTCACAATGATGGCTCAAGGCAACCCCGAGGCTCGCGTCGAGCTCGGACCCGACGGCAACATGCGATTGGCGTTCGCGTCCCGTACCGGGTCCATTTACAACCACCTCCAGCGCCTGAACAACAACGTTTTGGCAGACTTCCGTGCGACCCTCGAGGCCGAGTTGCAACAACCGGTGGCAGCCCACCACTATCTCGCCATGGTTAATGAGCGGGTCACTTCCTTCGAGATGTGGCCCAAGCGCCTCGTCCGCGTCCTGGCGCACCACGCACCGGCCCACAACGTGGACCATCCCTTGACAACGTGCGCCCGCGCCACCCGCGAGGACATCCAGCGCTACGTCCGCCTCGCGCGTAGCAACCTGCGCAATGTTCTGCCAGTCCAAGCCGATGTATGGCTACGATTGCTGTACCACATGCTCTCTGTCAAGTTTTCCGGACGGACAACCGTGGTGTCATCTTAAGCCTCCACCAAAAAGATGGCAGCAAAAACAATGTAGTACTTGCTGTCGCCATCGTTCTTAATGAGATAGCTGCCTACTACGACTGGTTTCTCCGTCACTGCTACGAAACGGGTTTCGATTTAGAAACGACTTGTGTTTTCACAATTCGCGGAACGTCGCTCCACCGCCGAACCAGTGTTCGACCACGAGGCGCTCCTGGCTCGACTTCAACCCAAGCGTCAGCGCCGATGCGGCCGCAAGCCCCGGTCCACCCTCGTCGTCCAGAGCTGCGTGGCCACTCTCGCACCTGACGACAAGGAGGCGTTCCGGTGCGCTGCCTACTCCACTTCGCACCAAAAAACTTGACGGAGTCATTCGATGCAACGGAGTGCGGACGAGGCATTTACTCCGTGTCGTGCATCAACAATTGCGAGTCCAGCAGCAACACGGTGAGACTAGTACCGCCTCATGTACATGTGCCGATAGAATCGAACTAGCCTGGGTGCCAACACAAAATGTCCGTGTGGTGAATGAGTCATTCTTTGACCCTGTCGACTACACGTTCTGCCGGGGCAGCCACTCGTTCGCCAAGAAAGTGGCCATGGTGCTCTACTTCTTGGGCAGCGACGGCGGTATTGGGAGACCACCGCGGCCCTCGTGGTCTCCAAGTCTTGGTGCATACATGTTGTCCGCGCCCTCACGTCTGTTTCGGCGTCGCGGGCGAGCGACTGGATCCACATGCCGTCGACGGCCACCGAATCGGACGAAATCGCCCACGTACGTCTTCAGCTCCAAGCAAGGGTTCCCAGGCGTTATTGGTGCTATTGACGGTACCATACAGTAATCGACATTGAGCGCCTCGCTGACTACGATGGGTTCTACAACCGCCATGGGGACTCGAACGTTCAAATCATCGTGGACGGTTTTGACCGGTTCCGATCTGTCGACATACGTCCGGACCCCTATTCGGACAAGGAGATATGGAAGCTGTCGACCATCCGGCGTTCCATCCGCGTCATGATCCCCCTCAGCACCCACCTCATCGGGAACGGCGGCTATACGCATATCCCGTGGCTGCTAATTCTGTTCCTGCAGCACGAAGCGGGCGCAGTTTGAGCTAGTTGCTGAGTAGTTTCAATCATAAACATTCTAGTTCTCGGATGGTTGTGGGTTGTGCCTTTGGACGACTCAAGGAGCGGTTTCAAATTATCAAAACCGTGACGAACAAGCGTACATTAGAGCGCACAGTCACGATTGTTATGCTTGCTTTGTGTTGCACAATATGTTGCTACATGTAAATGACGATATGTACACAGCTCCATATGAAATTCGTGATCGCAACATTCACATACAACCTTATGACAATCGAGATGTAGAAATCAATAAGGTAGTTCGTAAAGTTGCAGTTTCTAAGCATCTTGCCATTGCGCAATTGATAAGTGAATAATACAACTAACGCGGTTTTAAAGGTGTTTTGCTCCAACCTAACGAAATATTTTTTTTTGTGCATGGCACCGAATGCTCCAAACTGTGATTTACAAAAATATTGAATATTGCGTTGTATTATATCTGACTATACGTGCCAAGTTACTTTGAGTAATTGCAGTAAACAATCTCTCTATCAAAGCCGATTGAGCTTGAATATCACCCAAGACTTCATCCAGGGATGCATCGGTAGGCGTCATAGCGGCAGGAACTTGCAGACCCAAGGACTGGCGGAGAGAAATGAGACCATCCCTCACTGCAATGAGGCCCACTTCGATTGGATCTGCCGCCGACTTCTGCTTCTTTACACGCCGATCCTGTCCAACGTCGGATAATATCTTTTTCCGAGGCGAGGTGCGTGCGTGCGTGGAGGGCATCCATTTCAGCCTCACTAGGCACTTGGATGGCGGACGGTGTCGGCGTCGGCACGCCGTCGGTGCAGCCGAGCGTCTCCTGCTGCATCCCCTTCTTCTCGCCCCAGTGCTCCAGCATCAATCGAAATGAGCCGGCAACTTCAACTTGCTTCCGTTCCCCGTAGGTGCCGCAAGAGACCACTGTGTCCGTATGCGTCCAAACTAACCGAATGTTAAATATGGAGTCAAGAGCGCTTCTACCTTACTGAGAATTTTAGTTTGCGTGATAGTGCGCCCCATCGCAACACTTAGCTCTGCCGCCAATGATCATACGCATAGTTCTTCTGTTTGTTGTTTTTCGAGTCGAAGAGTCGGGAGATCTTGGACTTGTACCGGAAGTTGAAAATCTTGGCGACGCTTTCGTCGCACCAGACGAGGGGCTCCTCCTTGACTACGACCTCGTCGCTCGACGCATCTTGCTCGCGCATGTCCGGCGACGTGTCGCCCTGCTCTTGGTCAACCAACTCTTGGTCTTCGGTAGACGCTTCATCGCCGCTGGGGGGGCATGGCCGACTCGACAACTACGCAGTCGTCGCCCTGCACAGGCAGTCACATACTGTAGTCGTACTCGAACGTGGTCGGATGTGCCTTGGCCGGCCGGCACTGGCGTCGGTACTGTCTTCGACTTCGCCTTTCGCTTGGCGCACACTGGGACTCGTCCACCTCTCGTTGCCGCTATGGGCCTTTGTTCACGCTGGAATGGACAGAATGAAACGCACATTTATGGCCAATCCCTGCCTGTTACAGTAACTGTATTTTCAGAACACACGCACTGGCACTAACCGGAATTCCGCCTAAATTGACCAATAGCACTCGATCAACCCGCGTATGACATTGTCATGCAGTGACAGGGATGTTCCCAACCGCCTTTGGAGCCCTGCGTGCAAGGACCAACTCACAGTATTCAAAAGCCTTACACTGGGGCATGCCTGACAAGCCGGGCGCACTAAACCAATGCACCGGCGCCGCATGAGCGGAGACATTGTCTTGTTGGACACGAACACGAGGGCACATCTGCCGAGGCCATTTCTCCTCGATGGCAGGGTGCAATTTGTTGAGCATGTCCACAAACACTGCCGCCGTAACGGAGACCCGCGTCGGCACGGGTGTGCCCGTGGGCGTTAGATGGACGACCGTTTGGCCGGGACCATCTCGATGGCCACCCTTTCCCAACACGCCAGCAAGTTAATAGAAGCGGAGTCGTGGCCCGCGTCAAGGCGTTCGTGAAGCATCCACGCGAGCGACAGATCACACTTGGTGAAAAAACTCAACATCCTCTATCAGCGTGCCGTTCTCCGCGAATCTACAACGGCCGACGTCGCTGGGACGATCGTGCATTAGACCGGAGCAACAACACGATCAAGGCGGTACTGGCCGAGGTTTTCGACAAGGGATACGACTCCGTCGCGGCGCCATCCAACTCGCCGACCCACGTCTATCAGGTCCCCTACACGCCTGTCGTCCGATCTTTGGTTCGAACATTTATTCGCGATCTCTGCGTGACGCGTGCACAGACCGTTGCAAAAACGTACTTTGTCACCTCCAAGAGCATGGCCACGTCAACATGACCACCGATAACGCGATAGTTTACTCCGCTTGTCTTCGCTCAGTTCAAGCATTTTTGAGCAAGCATGGGTATAAGCGGGGCAAGAGCTAGGGGTCAAATTCTACCGCTTGGCAGCGCCGCGCGAGATGGCTCGCAACAAGTTCGTCAAGTACATGGTCGCGACAGTGACGGAAGCGCCACGTCGCCCAGTTGTCTACTTGTCGATGATTACCATACAATGTTCAGTCATGAATGATCTGTCGACTCGTTTGGCAAGCTCCTGGACGAAGTCGAGAAGCTCGGGTGGTCGTCGCTTGAGTTCGTGATGGGTAATGCAAAATATCACAAGGTAAATCCAGAGTCGACCCCAAGGGCAACTGGAAGAAGACTGACCTCAACCAGGCGGGCGTCGACATTTGCTTCGACGGCATGCGGCCCGCGGACCTCAAGGCTAAGAATAGGGCCAGAGTAAAGTCTCGAGTGCAGCTGCGGATGAAAGCGATATGGAAGTGTAGTGAAAGATTAATGGTTGTCGAGAGTGCTGATCATTTGCCTTGAACTATCAATAACCTAAGATGTGTGATACGCTACTTTATTCATTTCAAAGAGGTCAATGATTGCATATTATTTTACAATTGTTAATACATATAATAATGCAGACTCAGGATTGTGGTTGGTGATCTTGATGGTCTTGGGGACTGTAAACGGAATTCAACTTTTTCATCTTGTGTGCTTCCGTCAATTGAGGCAGCAACGTTATTGAGAAGGCCGCACCGCGTGTACCGGTGCAGCGACGACCGAGAAAGGCCGGTGTGATGCGCAGCAGATCTGAGTGCCATCCGAGCTTTACAAGAACTTTGCCTCGAACGCCTTTTACTACTGGATTTGCTATATGAACGACGTCATGGCCATTGTCAACAACAACTTGTCGAAGGCGCTCCAAGGCGAGGCACTCAATATCTTGGCCGTCATTCTAATCATCTCAGCTGCAGTGCGCCAGCTCCAACTGGCCTTTGGCAACGCCATGCCGGTCGACAAGCCTTCCTCGTTCTCGCTCCTTGCCGCGGTCGACAAGGCCAAGGGCTCTGGTGTCGACTTTGATACGTGGGCCGAAGAAGTGAGCAAGGTTCACAACAAGTGCGTTGCGTTCGTCGCGCATCTCGTTGCTGCTATCAATACGTGCTTTCCCGTTTCAACTACGAGCGTTACTGGACGCCTTTCGCGTGCTCTGTCCTAATCACATGCCAATCTCTACCTCGCTCGCGGGCGGGTACGACGACTTCCTACTGCTCGTCAACCACTTTCGAGCTGTGTTGAATGAATATTACCAGTTCCGCATGCATGTGCTTGGCGTGTTTTCAGGATATTGCCCAACTACGTTTCTCGCTGCATGTGCGGCGATCATGTATGCAGTAGCTACAAGAGTCGATTTTAATATTGCTTATAATATCATACACTTTAGCGCATGGATCAGTGGACTTTGAGAAAGCATTCTCTCAAAACTGATCAAATTGCATCGTCGCAACATGCTTGGAACTCAGAATTGGAGGAATTGATGGTTTTCTCCAACAACGACCCTCCACTCGAAGCATTCGATGCTTCTGGTCATGTGATGAAATATCTTGGTTAAAAAAGCCCAAGTTATCTTCATAATATAATCATGGATATAGTGTTAGCTAAGCGTCCAAAAATTTCCTCCCAGTGCGGGGCTCGAACC
>JNBR01000885.1:0-10878 GCA_002081595.1 Achlya hypogyna
CTTGACCCACGCCACGTTGCCGAGCTCTTGCAAAAGGAACTTCTTCATGGAGCAAAACGTGCAATGAGCGAGACTTCCATTGAATGCTATATTTGATTTTTCGGGTGTTTTTTCTGAAAATAGACTCATGCGGCAGTGATATTTTTGAGAGCGAAAAACCACTTAAACGTTAAGAAGTGGCTCCATTTTGCCGCTAAGTGATAAATTTTACCAGGCTTATATTTTGTGAAGTACGATACTCAAAAATCAGTTTTTAGCATGTTTCCTCTTTTCTCCACTAGGTTTTTGCTGCAATTGCATTTTTCGTTTGCCGACCTGTATTTTGCCTCGCGCGTGTTGACTGATGTTTGGCCTTTACTACTCTGGTCCAAGATAATTGCACCACTTTCTTAGGATTGGCCTAAAATCGTCATTTTTCGGTCTTTTTGACATCTGATTCGTGGAAACTGATTGACTGGATCTCAGCTTCGATTGGCAAGTTGAATGGCTCGAATCGGCTGAGGAATGGCGGTAAACGAAGGTGTAGAAAAGGGGCACGACAAAATGCAGCACAAAACGCCCCGCAGACCACTCATTTCAAAGTCTTTGCGCTAATAACCACACGCCCATGCTTGCCAGACCCTGACGCCGCCTGTGTGCCATCCGAGGCACCCGCTGCGTCGTCACGGCGGCCTCCAAACCTCTCGGATGCCGACCGGCGGGTAATTTTCGAGTTCCTGCTTGAATTGAGCCTACAAGATTCGCTTCCACACGGCGCCATAGCCCGAGTGTCGGCGCAATGGGTGCGCGAGCGGCGCGCGATTACTCGAATTTGGACAATAGGCATGGGTTCACGCCTCGTAGGCGCCGCCGCCGACGTGGCTTTCAAAATGAAGGTATTGATTATCATAGACACTGCATATTCGATGCCAGAATAATAGAATCTCACGGTGTACTGATCTTAGGGAATTGTGGCCGCAAAGTGACGCGCACACCTGGTGAATTTGAAGAAGCCACCTGGAGCGTACCACATGAGTGACGCACGACGGTGCGCACTTTGGCCGCCGCCACCGGCAACCCCAAGACAGCCCTTCTCCGCCACAAGGCCAAGGAGCCGCGGCTCAGCGCGAAGTCCAATTGGCTGAAGCCGCGGCTCAGCGAAGCCAACATGCTCCTCCGGGTCGTGTTTGCCAAGTCGTTCCTGCGCCCGGGGTCGCGCGGCAGCCACGAATTCTTCATCACGCGCGTCAAGCACAAGTACTACATGTACACAGACGAAGCCTTGGCCGCGCGCTCGGTCCAGAACAAGCGGTTCATCGCAAAGGTGATGTTCCTGGCGGCCGCGAGCGCGAGTTTGACGGCAAACTCAGCGTCTGGGCGTTCGTGCGCCGCGAGGCGGTCAAACGGACGAGCAAGAACCGACCCCGCGGCACTCTTGAAAACCAAGCCGGTCAACCTTGATGCCGCGGAGTACCAGGCCATGGTACTAGGCAAGGTAGTCCCAGTTATCTTAGCCAAGTTGCCCAATGCCCGGCTTCTCTGCGGCATCAGCATCCAGCAAGACAATGCGGGCCCCCACCGCTCGATGAAGACCGACCTGATCAAGACGCACATAAAAAGAGGAGCCTACGACATCAAGATAAGGAACCAGCCGCCCAATAGTCCGGACTTCAATTTGTTAGATTTATTTTTTTAAAGCCATTCGAAGTCTACAGTATCAAATGGAGACTCGTACTATTGATGAGTTGATTGGTGCTGTGGAAAATGCGTTCATGGAGTTGTCAGTTGACACATTATCTAAAACATTTCTGACTTTCCAAAAGGTGCTGGAAAAGTCTATGGCAGTGACTGGGATCAATACTTGTTAGCTTCGTTATATGCAGAAGAGGAAAACCATTAAAGATTTTTGCAGTTTTAACGTTACGTGCATGCTGGATTCCTATGAAAGTGCGCTGGTGGCTCTGGCTGCTCGTCTTTCCAGCGAAGTGGACCTGGAAGCGCGCATGGATGCAAATTCGCAAGAATAGTTAACCTTGCGATAATACTTGATGGCTTGTGCATTCATTTTCAAAAATATAATTTTTCACTCTCCTATACAATTGTAAAGTCTTGCTTTAGCTACCGACGTATACAAATATCAAGTTTTTTAGTTATTTAGCCACCAACACGAAATGGTGCAATTCATTCGGACCAGAGTATTCCCTGCGTACAACCTGACCTGTATGAGCCAGTGCGTAGTTGAAGCCAGAGGCTTTATATGCACTGTTGTATTCTTAGTTACTACTCTATTCCGAAATTGTAGGGACATTTAATTTTCACAGGTTTTTTACGTCTTGAGTCTGATTGGTCGAAAACGCAAAACTGAGCATTAATTGGACAAAAATAAACACCAATGCAAACGAATTATCTAATCTAAGTACAAGCTTTTTCGCAGATTCAAAAATGTCGCGCGGGCGGGAAACATTGAGGAGGAAGCCGATGAGGCGCCGAGTCTGGCCTTCCGGTCCCTTGGGATCTTGTACGTGTTGTCTCCAAGGCAACTTACAGTCGCGGACAGCATCGAACGCTAATTTCATCCTAGATTTTTAACCATGGCGAATTTTTGAATGCGACTTCGACCCAGCTGTGTGCCGCAACATTGCGGAGGTCCTTCAAAACACAGTGCTCTGTTTTACGTAATTTCCTGGCACAAAGAGTAAAAAAAGGAATGGATTTGGCCTGATTTTGCCCCCATGAACACATACCCTGTAATAGATATTATAATACGCAGAATCAGCAGTATAAGATATGATGGTTGGCAGGAATCCAGCCCAACCTGTAAAAACCTAATGTCGCCAAAAGATGCCACGTCATCATGTCCGGATGATATCAAGCAGTACCTGTGGGCCAATAAAACTCGTGGTCACAATGCGTCTGCCGCTGAACAGGAATTACCAATCAGTAATGAAACTATTCGTTTTGCAATGCAAGTAAACCCCCGAAATGCGGCCGCGATCAAGGCCATCACTGCTTACATCACTGCACAGCGCCCGCGCCATCTAACAAAGGCGGAGAAGCTGACCATCTTGCAGCTTCATGCATACTACCGTGGCAAGGGGGAGAAGGCTGTCGCACAGAAAGTCGCAGAGGTCGCTTCGCGCTCGCTGGCTGTCGTCCAGGCCGTGTGGGCCGAGTTTAAAAAAACTCGAAAACTCGTCGACGATACCCCCGCGACCAACACCGCGAACCACGCGACGCGCATCCCGAACACCCCCATTGTCCGCGACCTTGTGCGCCGCTTTATCCGCGACCGCTGCGCCACCCGCACCCGCACTGTTGCAAAAGACGTTATGGCCATGCTGGTGAAAGCCAAATATGTAGTCGTTAACGTTAACAGCCCTAAGGATTATCACGCTTGTCTTCGTGCAGTGCGTCGGTTTATCCAGCAACAGGGTTATGCACGCGGGAGGCAAAAAGAGACGAGTCTGTCGGCAGCGCATATACTGGCTCGTAATGCGTATGTTCGTAGCATGCTACCTGTGGTAACCGCTGTGCCAACGAGGGCCGTGGTTTACTTGGATGAAAGTTTTATTCACCACCACTATAGCAGGCATCATGACAGTCTCTATCACCCTTCCGACACTGTGGGTCGCACGAAAAAGAAGCATAAAGGCAGGCGCTACTGTTTTATTGCTGGAATCATGCCTTCGAGTGCTAGCCACCAGGCAAAGCTCTACGGCTTGGATATTTTCGTGGGGGGAAGCAGGTCAAAGATTACCACGCTATGTTTAATCATAGTTACTTTGTTCGGTGGTTTAACAGCCTAATGGATGAAGTGGAGGCTGATGGCCACCGTGGCGTAGTCTTTGTTATGGACAACGCAAAGTATCACAAGGGAAAACCCGACCACACTCCGAAAGGAACGTGGTCGAAGGAGTGGCTTTATCTTGCCTGTCTCGAGTACGGTATCGAGGTCTCCCCATTTGACCTGCGTGAAACGATGTGGCTGTTGCTACAGTCTTATGTGGTAGCGTTTGTAGAGCCACTTGTGGTTCAAGCTGCCAAAGCGCGTGGGCACACTGTGGTTTACACGGCCCCCAACTACTCTGAACTACAGCCTATTGAAACGGTGTGGTCTCAGGTTAAGGGCCGGGTGGGCATGCAGTACGATGACACGACGACATTCGCTATGGTTTATGAGCGTCTGAAGCGTGCATTTGCTGAGTTAACCTCTGAGCAAATTGACCGCCACATCGGTCATTCCACCACTTTTCTGAAGAACCTGGACGCGACCCTGCGGTGTGCGGACGACGGCGACGACGATACGCTACCCCACGGCTCAAGTAGCGATGACGACACCAGCAGCTCCAGTGATGCGGACGACAACACCGACACGTGATGCATTTTTATGCACCAAAAGCCTACGAAATATCATAATCTTTGAATAAGTATATATTGCATGTATCAAATACAAAGGGTTCAAGAATTCGAGGCTTCTTCTCGCGTGCCTCTCACAAGTGATGAATTTTTGAAATAAGCGTTCGATGCTGTCCGCGACTGTTAATTGAGAACACAGTCACGCAGCTTGGATTACCATTGCAAACCGATGCCGCCGCTTTTGCCCGAGATCCTTCCTCAAGCTTAAGCATCACGCTCTCACCCGCCTCGCCAACAAGTAAAATTTTGTAAGGTGCCTGTGGCGAGCGTCCATTGTCGAGCCAAGCACAAGCGTGAGCGCCGACGCGTTGGCGATGAACTCTTGCGTAGCGCTATCCGTTCGATGGGCGAGTTGTGTCAGGCACGTCATGGACGCCTTGTTGCGGGGCAAGGTAGGCACGGTTTCGCCCCCTAGAACCTCAAATGCTTTCCGAAGGTATGGGTTCTCCAAAAATCGCCGCGGCACGGACCCAAAGATCACTGCCATGGTGAGCAGCTCATGAAATCGTTCCAGAAACAGTCCATTGACCAAGTGTCAACTACCGATATCATGGGGTGGAAGAAGGCGCGGGAGATGCTCGTCCATTTTGTTTGCAAACGAAGTCCCAGCGTCATAGTAGCACCAGTATGGCGAGTAATGTTAGTGTGCTGCAGCAAAGGGCTGACGGGTGTTACTTCATTTGCACTATCACCAGAGTATAAGACATGATTCCAAGTGCACTGGTATACAAGCAGTGAAACTTCGAAGCTACAATACACATTGCCATACCGAGTTGTCTGCTCTGGACCTATTGTACGGGTCACATGGGAATGGACATCACGTTTTATGTTTAAAAATTTCGAACCGTTAATCATTTGGCATTTCTGAAAATTGTCTCCAAAAGCTAAGTCCTCGTAGATTCAGGATCTATATGCTACAACATTGTAGGCCAAGCCACAGCCAAGCACATCCAGCTGCAAAAACGTCATGCTTTTGAGACTATTGTGGAGACCAAACAGCTGCATTTCTAGTCTTAATACGGCTTTCTGATTGGCTGCACGAGATGTTACGCGTGAACCAGGCGATTTTTCAGTTCACCACGTGCTGAGAAAAATGAACTGCACACATCTTCCGAGCCTGTCACCTGGCTGTGACCTTTTTTCACCAGGTACTTGTCTTCGAAATGCCGGACGTTCTTGAAGGCGCCGACCCACGTCGAGGTGCTGATGAGGTCGAACAAGGCCTTGAGCTTGGCGTCAAGCTCCTGGAGCGTCGTCGCCGGGTTCGCCGCGATCCGGTTCTTAGCCACGGCCCACACAACTTCGATGGGCTGGAGCTCGGGATGATACGGCGGAGTGTAGAGAAGCTTGTGGCCCGAGTGGGCGGCCAATTCAACGCACACATAGTCGGAGGGTTGACGGTGACGCTTGGCGAGTAGAAGAAGCTCGCCTATTGACCATGAAAGCCTCATACGGCACGCGTGTGTTGCTAAAATTTTAATGCGAACAGTAGTTCTGTGAAACCACCGAAATACTAACGTTCTCCAGCCAAGCTTGGATTGCCGCTTTTCGCCACTGCGTCGTTGGTTAGGGATTTAACACCCGCTTGTGATACCTCGCGCCGTCCATGTGTATGATGGACAGCCCCACAGAGTGGCTCAGACTTTCGCAAAGTCGTCCGAACCACAACTCGACCTTTGCCGTGTCGAAGTTGCCGTGGTAGTCGTCTTCGGGCCTCTTTGCGCGCTTCGCAACCCAGTACATCAAAGACCCTTTCACCCAGTCTGCCTCCAGCTCACCGCGTACGTTGGTTCGATGGGTAGCTTCTTTCCGGAGGGATATTAGGACATTTTTCCATGGCGCCGAAACAATGGTTCGATGGGTAGATTCTTTTCCGGAGGGATATTGGGACATTTTTCCATGGCGCCGAAACAATTCTGAGTGAGACTGGCGTCTAAAACGAGTGAATTAATTTACGAGGTCCAACTATTTCCTAATCCTGCATAATATTAAACGGTTTAGGTCACGACGGTATACTTTAATCAAGCTCGGGAAAAAATCCGAAATTTACGACACCCGCTGTTTTAAAATGAGTATATGATTGGCGAAAACGCGTTCTTTTTCTTTTTTTCTTTGCTGTCACACCAACGGAATCTTTATTGCACATTATTGCATTATGTATCCCCGTCCGTACTGCGTCAACTCTTTTGTGCACCTTCACAAATATTTTTACACGGCATTAGTCATTATACCAAACAAGTCATCTTTAACCATCAGTGTCTTTGCCGACGAGGGAATGTTTATTTCAACTCACGCGAGATCAGTCAGCTACGGGTCCGTCCACGCTCGCCGCTTCAGCGGGCTCTTGGTACTCGTCCGACCGTACGTTTCGAGCTCTGGAAGGCCACAAGTGCGACCATCCACCAAGAGCCCAGCCCAAGCATTTGCTGTGGGCTCTTCTTTTTCTCAAGACGTACACCATAGAAGCCGTCCTCCATGTCCTTACTGTCGCCGACTAGAAGACTTTCCGAAAATGGTCGTGGGTCTTCGTAGATGCTCTCGGTCGTGGATTGCGTATGTGTTGAACCTAAATAAAGAGTCAATTGAACCGTTGGTATAGATCAAGTGGGGAAATCGAACCCGTCTAGCTTCGGCGGGCTGCAATACTTTCGTATCACTTGACGGCACGGACTTCAGGATTTACGAACCGACCCCATTCGACAAGATGTGGTACTCGCACAAGATTCACGGACCCGGGGTCCGGGGGATGCGGGAATTCAATATATTACAATATATAACGCGTGCAATATGTGATGGAAATGGTAAATATGATGGAAGTTATTAAATCATTCGAGCGCAATATCAAAATATGTATTTCGCAAATGATTAAAGTTGCTCAAGCGCTTCGTTGCCGTCGTCGCGATAAACGCGTTCGTGTTTTAGGATCTAGATTTAGACATGGTGTCGAAAAGCACCCGATGTGCTTTCACTGCGTGGTTAACATCACGCAACTGGACAATGAATGTGGTCATGGCCTGTTAAAGGTTTAATTGATTAACTTCGGCATTTTTATCAAATTTATTTAAAAAATCATCGAATTGCTATGGGGGCGGTATTTGCCCTCATAGCGGGAATGGCGAGCCATTGTTCGATCGATATCTGACACTGGGAGCGTCCTCCGGTTTAATAGGTTTCATAAATTGGGAGGTCAAATCATTAAACATGTTTAAACAGTAATTAAAACGAATAGATTTTCCCGCATCCCCCAGTGTTACGTAAAGTATCAAGAGAATTCAAGAATAGCTTTCACTTTGCTACAGTACCTCGATGTCTTGTTGCTCACGACTGCTGTGTTCGTGATCACGCGGTCAGTGCTCGGGAGAATACAATGGAAAAGTATGGAGCGGATTTGTCTGGCAAACATATTTTTTGAATTTTATTAAGTGCAGTTCAATTTGTAGGGCAAAGCAGCTGATGCAATTTGATTTCTATGCCCCATAGTTTTGGTATGGGTATCTACTCGGTTGTCATGGCCCCGCGACAGATGACCTCCTCGACAGTGGTAGCATCCCAGAAACGCGTGTTGACAGCAAGAAAAATGATGGCCTCCAGCGTCAGTGGAGCCAAGCTTTGGCGGCGGTCGGTAAGGACCAACTTGGCTTTCGAGAACAACCGCTCGACTATGTTGGATGTTGGCAAGATAGACCTTAAGTCGATGTACTTGTGTTGAGTGGTGGGGTGCTAGAGCCGCTGGCGCTTATTCTTAAGCAGGTTGAGCGCGTGAAAGCGCGAGTTCTCGTGTTCCTTCGTCGACGTGTCCGAGTCACTGTTGTTATCGTCAAGTTCAAACACGCGCAAGAGGTCGCGCTCCGGGTCGGTCAGCTTGTGGGCGCCACCGGCTTGGACCTTCACAACGCCTGACTCGAACGGCGAGCGCAATATCCTCAGTTTGAAGCGCAATTGTGTAGCCATGGAATTATTTCCACCTTGCATGCAAAGCCTCAATCTTGTTGGCCTGAGTGCGGGTAGGTAGCAAATCCTCTACGTCGATAGCGGCGAGTGCTTTCGCAACTATCCTCGGTTCTTCGTCATCCGGAGGTTGACCATAATGGTATTCACGATGTTGATGAGGTCTTCGTCGGCGTCGAGGTGGGCCCGCACGGCGAGTTTGAGTTTGTGAGAGGCACAACCCACGAGTAGTATGGCGAGCTTTTGTGCAATTGCCTGGTTAGATGAGCAGTTGTCTGCGACTCTAAATGCCACGTATGAGAGCGACTTCTGGTACGTTTTCAAGACGTCAGCGAGAAGTTGGATGTAATCGCTTGCAGCCCACGACGTCTCGTCCCCAACAGGCTGAAAGCCCAGTAACGGTGCTTGGGCCGCCTCGGTCTCGGGGTCGTTGTAGGTTGCGATGACGCCGCGGTAGGTGGCGCCGTTGCTGCTCCACGCGTCCATGATAATGCCCAAGACGTCTGGCAACGCGCGTGCAATCTTGGTCTCGACCGAGATCTCCACGTTGAACATGGCCTTGATGGTTTTGCTTGATGTTTTGGGCAGATACATGCATCTCGGAAGAGGTTGTTGTCCACGATGGAGATCGGAAGGTCACCCGAGCAGATCAACCCGAGCCACTTCGCTAGTCCCGTGGCACAGTTGCTTACGAATCCGAATTTGGAGAGCATGCCTTGGGCGGCAGCGGCGGCCGCTTGGTAGAGGTCGAGGTAGGTAGGGTGCGTCGTGATGGGCCATCAGGTTCGAGTAGCCCTTGTGCGAAGGCTGCCTGTATGTTTTCCCATTGGTGCAGATGTTACCGTATAGCATTTCGCAAAAGGCGCCGTCTCATTACAGTTTTCTAGTGCGATTGCTGTCAATCCGAGGCAAGAGATGCATGCCTTCAACAATCGATTTACAAAGATTATTTGTTTGCTCAAGACCTCCATTATACAATATACTGGTCGTGGTGGACGGTGGACACGACACAGAAGTGCAAGTGACGTGCGTGCCGTACGTGAAGACGCGAGGAAGACTGATCTGCGCCGACATTCTCGTCGAGCAAGACGACAGCAAAGACTTTGTAGGCGCGACGGCGACGAGACACAGTCGCACAAAAGCCCGTGGATGTTTTCTCTCGCGCGTGGCAGGGACCTCTGTGCAAGTGCGTACGACGGCTGAGACTATAGCATTGGTTACTTGCTCTGTATTACGTCTCCTTCGTGCTTGGCCGCCCCGGAACGTCTACAATGCGAATGAGGGAGCGTCAAGGGCAGCGGCAGCTCGTCCAGGTACCAGTAGTCACGACAACGGAGACAATGTCGTAAGACTAGGCGCTGCGCGCCAACAATCTCGTTGGCAATCACAAACCAGCGTCGTGCTCTCATCTGTGCCATCGTGCTCGTGCGGGTGCGGCACGTACAGCGGCGCGGCGGCCGACGGACGCGTAGGCGCCGCCAAGACATCGGCAACGGAGACCATGCCCGAGACGACCTCGACGTGCACGAAGTCAAGCAGGCGTCGAGACCTCGCGCGCGCTTGACCTGGTTACGAACAGCAGCGCTCCTGAGCAGCATGCAAGGCTACATGTACATCATGCACGGCTTCTCTTTGGACATCGTACGGGTCGATTCGTGGACTGGCCAAGGCGTTGCATGCGCTCACGTCTGCTTTAGGGCCCAACATTTTACGCCGAGCATGAAATCACCGAAGACGAGCTGCGCCGGATCCACTCGCCAGCCGTCGAGTGGCTGGCCAAGGGCATTGCTTTGTATGCGTCAGGGGTAATTCTGCTCAACACTTGGCCGCCTTTGAACCAAGTTGTAGCTCGAAGCCAAGGCCTTGCTCCCGCAGTACAGACAGAACCCGGAGATCGGCATGATCCTCCAGCACTTTATCAAGACCTTTCGGAGCGCAAAGCCGGCCAACCACACGATGGAGATTGTGCATTTGATCAAGCAGACGACGTGCCCCAAGGTAGCCGGCGGAGCGCTTCGTTTTGGCATCGTTGTGTAAGTGGACTTTGTGTCCTGCGACCCATAACGATAACATACTCATGTAACCATTCATAAATGAAAACATGTTTAAACAATGTTTAACATATCGCCATTAATCAAATCTAGGCGTAAAAGATCTTCAACCAGTGCGGTGCTGTTGATATCGAGGAGCGAGTCGTCTTGATGCGGCTCAAACTCGATGGGAAAAAGCAAGTGGCACTTTGCAAATCCGTTCAGAATGGTTGACACAGACACGGCCGTCCAGGCTTGATTAATCCACTGCAAAGTTTTGCGACGCGACGGGCGCTTAAGCTTGACGGGAGGCATGACTTGATCAGACTTGATTTGGTCTCGCAAAAAGTTGACCCAGAAGCCGCGCAGGGACATCTTGATCGGCCGGATCCACGAAACATCGGCCGGCTGGCAACACCACGTGTAGCCAGCCGAGATCTTTTCCAAGATCACGTTGATCGAGTTGGAATATGCGACCACTTCATCGGTGAAGTGAGCAGAGAAT
>JNBR01000886.1:0-10139 GCA_002081595.1 Achlya hypogyna
CGTACTCGATGTCGGCGAGGGCCGCTTGCTTGCGGTTAGTGTACGTGTATGGCGTAATGGCGCCGGTGGTGGCGCCTTTGGCAAAGTCCACCGAATCGACGTAGCGAGAGCCGGCGCCGTTGAGCACGTACTTGCCGAGGAAGAAGGCAGGCAGCGTCGTTGCGTGCGTCTCGAAGCACTTGGTGGCGTTTTTGGCATTCGTGGCTGGGTCCACGTACTGGATAGTGCACCACCACGCCGTCTCGCGTGGGTTCATCATCGAGTCGAGGTAGCCACTGCCCGCGAACAGCAGCGCCGATGGGTCCCGGCCGCTGAGCTGGTACGTTACGGAGCCTGACTTGAGCCCCGAGAGGTCCACGAAGCCGTCGAGAAAGGTTGTTGGCGAGTACAGCTGCTGGTTGCCTGCGATGTTGAGAAGCCCCGCGTTGAAGCGCGCGGCGAGCTCCTTGGCGAGGGTCACGAGGCCGTCTTCCGGCGTCGCGGCCTCGGCGAGCAGCGCCGCGCGCCGGGCCAAGCACCATGACAGGTTCGTAAAGAGCTTGGCTCGCCACATGGCCATCGCAGCTTCATCGTCCGGATTGGTATACGGTTTCAGCGGCGAGACAAACTGCATGTTGACATAAGTTTCGAGCGGAATGCCCTTGAGGCAGAGCATGGCTTCCGAGATCTCGTGGAGTTGAACAAAGCCACCAACAGGCGGCACGTACGCGGGGATGATCTCCGTGCCCCAGAGCGGGTACCCTGTCGCAGAGTACGCCGCTAGGTCCGTCGTGAACTGTGCGAGCTGGGCTGGGCCGTCAAGCGCGTGGCGCAGGCACCGGCCGTCGAGGTCCATTTGGAAGACGTCCTTGCTGACGTTGACAAGCGACGCTGCCCACATGGCCTCGGAGCGCGGCACGACGATGAAGTCGATGAAGACGTTAATGAAGCGCGTGGCAGGCAGTGGCCCCGACAACTCGATACCTGCATCCTTGTACAGCTGCGTGACAAAACGGCCATTGAGCACCGTGTTCCAGTCGAGGTTGAGAATCGTCGTGTCGGCCGTCGACACAAAGCCGTAGCGCGAGAGCGCCCACGCCTTGAGCGGCGCCGCGAGGTTCCAGATGCAGCTGCAAAAGAAGCCTGCCATTAGGAAATATTTGCGCGTCTGAAGCCGATCGAGCAGAAGCGACGACGCACGGCTAGGCCGCGGCACGGCCCGCCCCATTGTTGGCGCCACCTTGTCGTCCGGCCCAACGTTGCCCTCCATGACCGCCACCGTGTCAATGTGCAAGTGCGCACTATGGAAGCTGCTTTCTATTTATAGCAAATCGTAGCAAGGCGGTTCGCCGTCTCTTGGGCGTTGTCAGACTCAAGCCTGGTCGCAACTGTCGCCGATGATGGCGGCGCTCGCTCCATTTGGCGCATGAGGCATGCTGTCGATGGCCTTGCGGAAAGGCCACCGTGGGCCGAGCGGCCACTGCACAGCCACAGCCACAGCTCAGGCACTGCACAGCCATAGCTCAGGTACTTCACAGCCACCCTCGGCAGCCTTGCCGAGCCGATTTCTCGAGCGCTCTCGCGTGATCAAGATGGCGACTAAGGCGTTACCTCGTATTCACCAACCAAAAGCGCACATGATTCACCGTACGCGACCTCTGGCGTTTCGATCTCACGCGAAGCATCCCATCGGCCTCAGCGGCGGCATGCCTGCTGCATGAAGGGTCCTTTGCGAGCCTGGTACCTGACAGCGGTCGCCGACAGGATGCAATGCCAGCTAGCAATGTATCCGCAAAACGAGGTGCATCAAGGCCGCAGGATGCATGCAGAGAAGTGGTGCATTACGGCTTACAAGAAATAGTCGGGCGTCCGCTTCTTCTCGTTGAACGTGTGGTCGCGGGGAGCCGGGTCGAATTGAATGAACTTGCACGTGTCGTAAACCTTGTCGCCGCCGCGGTCGGCCATGACCTCGTCAATCTCCATGAGAGCCGCCTGGTTGCCGCAGCGGTAGCAGTAGTTGGGCGCCGAGAAGATGGTCACAACACCGCGGTTGTGCGTCCACTGGTAGCCTTCCATGACGAGTTGGTGGGCGCGGGCAATGAATGTGAGGCCGTTGCTGCGCTTGAACTGCTCCGTGATGTCTTGACCGAAGGTGTACCCGGCACCGCGCGGTGAAATGCCCCACCCGCACCGATCGTCCGGGTCCGACCACACGAGGTCGCACATTGGGCCTTCATGGGGCACCTCCTGGACGCGATCGAGGGCGCGCGCGTGGTCAAGCGTGTCGATGGACGGCGAGAGACCACCGTGCATGCAGAACACACGGTTTTCGATGAGCGCCGTCATCGGAAGGAAGTCGAAAAGATCCGTGAAGTACTTCCACACGTTGGCGTTGCCGTACTTGCGCAGGCATTCGTCGTAAAAGCCGTACACCTGTGTGATCTGGCGCGACTCGTGGTTGCCGCGGAGAATCGTGATGCGTTCGCGGTGGCGCACCTATCCCATACGATAGTAAATAGGCTGCTCAACAAGAGGGGCCCCAGGCTGCCATGGTATCGCGACCTGGGGCTGCCAAGGGTCGTGCCAAGCGTACCTTGAGCGCGACGAGCAGCGTCACAGACTCGAGCGAGTAGTACCCGCGGTCGACATAGTCGCCCATGAACAGATAGTTGGTGTCGGGGCACTGGCCACCAATGCAGAACAGTTCCAGAAGATCGTAAAACTGGCCGTGGATGTCGCCGCACACAGTGACGGGGCACCGTACGGGCTGCACGTTCGACTCGCTGCTCAAGATCTCCTTGGCCTTCTTGCACAACTCCATGATTTCGTTCTCCGAGAGGTTCTCGGCCCGGCGCAGGCGGCTGATCTGCTCGTCGAGCGACTTCATTTCGCCGCGGCCCGAGCTCTCCATTGCGGTGGTTTTTTCTTCTTGTGGGGAGTGACTGCGCAGAGATCCCGGGTTGCGTGCGCCCGCCCGTCCGCAATTTAAGCTTGAACAAGACCCCACGGGCGGGTTTTTTCCGGGCGGGTGGCTATGCCCACGCAACTTTTCCAACGACTCCTCATCCTGCTGTCAGCAACAACCAGCGGAAGGCTCTTGAAGCCCTCTTGAAGCCCTCGCTGTATGCCACACGAAGCTCGAAGACGCGCTGCGACGAGCGGTGCGCCTCGCCTCGCAAAAGGAGCCCCAGGGCAACGGCTCCTTATTCGTACCAGGAATAAATAAAATTCGTACCCAGGAATTATTAAAAACGCACCGCCTTCCGACCTTGAACTGGCCATCGCAGTCGTCTTCCATCGGGGCCATCTACTGACAGAGCCAGGGCTCTGACGCGTGGGTGGCTTGGCCATGCACATGCACTCGGTGTTGCGTGCACAGAGCAGCTCGCCGCTGGTGTTCGCGTCAGATCTCCAACGCCTTGAAGGTTCATGCTCGTTCGAGAGGAGAAGACAATCTATTGCTGCTAGCTGCTACTGTTAGATCGGGCTAAGCGATGGACAGCTGCTGGTAGTTCTAGGATCGGCTTTCTTGGCGGTCGAGATGCTTTGTCAGGCCCCATGCCTGCACCGACCACATCTCGCGTGGGTCCCAGCGCACGATGCAGATGCAAGCATTTGGGATAGCATCCTGACTGCGGTCGATGCTGAGTTGGTGCACGTAGCGGTAGGCATGGAAGAGCCAGCCCCCGTGGGTGGTTACGACCACGCGCTTGCCGGCGTACGCTCGCGGAAGTTGCTCCAGGGTTGCCACTACGCGCTCGTACATCTGGCGCGACGACTCGCCACCGCCAGGACACACGTAGTCTAACAGGAGCGTCAGGTCCCAGGACTGTGTTCGACCACACCAGGGTCGGAGCGCAGGTTTGCGTATGCGCGCCGAATGTCCGGAGGCATCTCGCCCGCGATGTGGCCCTCCAGCGAGCCGAGCGCATGCTCCCGCAATCCGGCGTCCGTCGCAATCAGTCCAATGCCAAGCGCACTTTGAATGGTCTCGGCGGTGGCAAACGCCCGGGAAAGATCACTACGCAAGAGACTAAGACGCCATCAGCACTCGTCGGTACCTTGACAACAGCGCATCAAAAGGTGCCGAGGCATGTTGCGTCGCAAGATACGCCGCGGCCGCGGCCGCTTGCTGCCGCCCCGTGGCGTTGAGCGGGATATCCTTGTGGCCTTGCAGCCGATGCTCCACGTTCCAGTCCGTCTGGCCATGCCGCACGAACCACAGCTCGCACCCGGCCATGCCACTCCTGTCGGGCGAACGTTTGACAGCGTATCCGGTCCGGATACACCAGGAAGCTACATCCTTCGCGGGTCATCGAGCTCGCTCTTCTTCACGCTGTAGGGCGCACAGAGCGGCTGCTACATTCGACACAGGTGGCCTCGGAGGACGGCCTCCGCGGGCCGGACTGTCGCTGCCCGTGTGCTTGAGTACACTGGGTGCGCGCACCTGAGGTTCAGGGCCGTTACATGCACCGACACCCTGGATACCACGCGCTAGGATTGGACAAAATAGAGCGTATTTTGACGCATTTCAGGCAAAAGACTGGCAGGCGCCGAGCGCAGTCTGAGCCGCGAGCCGCCGCGCCATGCATGGACGGGCTCTGAGGATAGCTCTGGAATGGTCATGTAGCTGGCGAGGTCCTGTACCAGTGCAACCGTGATGAAGCTTCCTCCACCGTTGCGATAATCGACAAGAAATACCTCGCATTTTTGACCAATTAAAGCTGCGGACGTGGTATCCAATGCACTTCGTCGGATAGTTTTGTTTTTATTGCTTTTAATAACATTCGGAAATATATATATATGCAAATCAAAACTATTTGGAAAAGCTGACGCTGGACACAAATGCAAGGCATTATGACCAATGAAGCTCTCCCGATTCAAAACGGGCTACATGATTTGCTAAAAAGATTAAATATGCACCAATCACAATCAGTAAAATCCCGAAATGGCGAAGTCAACCCTAAAGTACATAGCGCTGGAACGCGATATTCCATTCATGGTGATACACGGCAAGATTTTGATAACATCGAAATGAATAATCATAGACTGTGCTAGTGCCGGCAACATTTGTCGCCACAAAGCAAACAGCCCTGGATGGGGAAGCCGGCAAGCGCGGAGCTGATCCGCAAGCCTCGCGCCAATTCAGGAGGCACACTCAGAACGTCGCTGTCAAGGGTCGTCAATCGAATCGGTAAATATTCTCCAGTAGTACCACGCCAACGACTGTAAGCAATCGCGCACGGTAAGGCACTTCTTGGCCAACGGCTTTCCGTCCCTCAGAGAACATCCTCGCTGAGTACAACATGCTCGATGTCGTCCGAGTACGCGCAACGCGCCACCCTCTCATTGACACTGCGCTGTAGATGTGTGTGGTTTGATCAGCTGGAGGCCGAATTGTTCAACGGTTTGTTGGGCGACATCAGCACCACAAAATATCATTTGCAGGTGTCATATTTTCCTCGTACAATTTATAAGCTATCGAACCAATTAATTATTCACTCTGTCATTTTAGAAAAGCCAAAAATATTTTTTTAGGTTAATCTCCAAAAATCAACTCTTTTCTGGCAGACGACCCTCGGCGAGCCCCGAGCTCGCTCGTTATTGGCAAGACGACGATCTTCAACGCTCTTGCAAACTGGCGTTTACGTACAAGAACGGTGCGCTATGGGCTCAATTAGACAAACTCTCGAGTAAGGCCAAGCGCCCGGCGTTTGCTCGGCAACAGCTCGAAATCACGAGCTCCGACTAAGCTCGTATCTATAGATCGACGAAACCCATTTCAACTTGCTCACGGCGCGGCGCAAGATCCGTGGCATCCCGAGGGAAGCGTGCTCCACGCACACGTGCCGCACCACAACAGGGTGAATTCCTCCATATCATCGTCAGAATTTTGGTGCGGGGCTTTGCCTACAGCACTCGTGTGTGTGGCGCATTCCATGCCAAGCGCTAACTCGTGGCTGTGTGAGATATTGTGCTCGGCCAAGGAGCCGGTAGGGCGCACACCCAATTAACGGTTGTACGAACGGGCTATGCACCTCGAAGACATGGAGGTCGGCGCTTAATCGTCCAGCGATCGTGCTCGCAGTCGGTCACAGCCTTCGCACTGGTCGTTAACGCCGTGCGTATTGAGTGTCATGCGGTTTTACCAACAACCAGCGCAATTTTGTAATTTTTTCAATGCACGACTAAATATAAGTGACGCTAGGCCAAATATATTTGGCGTTTAGCACTTTATAGTTGACACTTGGCATAATATACCCGGCGTTTGGCAAAATATACTGGACGCTAGGCCAAATTAAGTGGACACTAGGCACAATATAGTGGGGGTTTGGCCAAATATATCGGACAAATGGCCAAATGAAAGTGGAATTGGTGTAGTAATTTTTACCCTACCCCTTTCCACGAGTATTACGAGTAAATTTCCTCCGCCGCTGAGGTTCCTTCAAGAGCAGTTTACAGCTCTGTCGGTCACAGGATTCGATGCCATGGAGCGAATGAGACTGCGGACGACGGCATACCTCTCCCAACTACGTATCCACCAAACCGAGCAAATATCGACCCCTAAACATGCTAATTATACTTCTAATATCATCAAATACGACGCCCATCGAAGGTTTGTAGCAACCTTGGCAACACTACCTGTCGCCGGCATGCACCCGCACGTAGTACTCGAGTTGCGTCGCGATCCACTCGGGGTGCGGGTGGGTTTTGTCCTTTGTCGGGCCCTTGACGCCGCTTCCCGTGGCTGAGGCCTCGGGCGGGGCCGTCACGTAGTATTCGTGGTCCACGACGTTGCGCAGCCGAATGGCTTTGGCCTCGAAGAGCACGCTGAGCGGCACGTACACCGCGTCTGCAGACCGGTGCAAGCTCCGTTCGATCCAAAAGTACTCACCGATCCAGTCGCGGAAGGCGCTGTGGCGATAGATCGTTTGCTTCTCAACACCCACGAGGCGCAATGCCGCCGCTACCGCGCGCTCGTACGGCGCCGTGACCCGTGGCATCCGCAGCAACGCAAACACCGCGATCCACAGCAGCACAAGGAAGAGCTGGGTATGAACCCATGCCAGAGCTGGCGTGGCGGCGCGGGCTTTTGCAGCCAGCGCCACGAGCGCCGCCAAAACACTCAGCGGCAGCAGCCCCAGGAGCAGCACCGCAAGCGCATAGCCGTGCACGCACACCGTGATGCCAGGGAGACGGTCCATGAAGACAAGCGCGAAAAACACCCACGCGTACGAACACAGTCGGACAAATTCGTAGGCGCTGCGCAGGTGGCCCAAGGCATCGATGGTGCAGACGTATTCGGGGTCGCGGCTCACATCCGAGGCCGTGGGGGCCCATGCACACTGAGCCCCCGACGCGGTGAGATGCCACGCGATGAAACTCAGGAAACCGATCGCGGTCATGGCGCTGCGATGCTGGGCCCAAATCACGCTGCTCAAACTGCTGTTGAGTACGCTGTAGAGCAGCTGTTTGTTGTGGGGTGAGGTGCGCACAAGATGCGCGAGGCGGTAGAGGTGGCGGGCTGTGCGGGCGAAAAAGTACAAGTAGCCAACGAGGGCCAAGAGGGCGTAAAAGTTGAGCAAGATGGCCTCGCTGCCGTCGGCCTTGGTCATCACGAGCGACGCTTGGGGCCCTGGCGCCAGCAGGTCCATCACGTACGACGGGTACACGCTGCCCTGCGGTACGCGGCCGCCCAGGAGACATGCAAGTACGGCGATTGGATGGCCCGCGCTCGGCGCAACCGCAGCGTGCTGCACGCCTGCTCCGTCTTGGAACGTTACCTGGAGCTTTCCAGTGGCGTCGCCAAGGCCAAAGCACCGGAGGTCAACAAAGAATATGGGGCTCTCCATGAGTGTGTCGATGGAGGCGACGCAGTGGCCCCCGCGCTTGAAGGTCAGCGTCGTACCGGCGTTGGCGCTGGCGTTGCGGCAGCCTTCAAAGCAGTCATCGGCCACGAGGCATATCTCCACGAGCGCAAGAGAGTTGTCGACGGCTGTGTTGGTGATATTCGCGATGAGTTCCTTCCACAGATGGTTCCATTGCGTGCGGTTGCCAACCGTCGCATATTCGATGTCGGCAAACGTGGCGACGTAGGCTGGCGGGCGATACGAGTGACCTGTGAGGTTGCCAATGCGGCTCGTCGCGGGGTACCGACCGTTGTCGAGGTAGCGTGGGTTGCCGTCCGTACCAAGGTACTTGCCCATGAAAAACGCTGAAAATATCGGCGCCACGGTGGTCATGCATTTGGCGCCGTCAGGCAGCCCTGTGACCGGGTCCCGGTACTGGATGGAGCACCACCACGCTGTCTCCCGCGCGACGAGCAGTGAGTTGAGACGTCCAGCGCCAAAGACAACGCTCGGGTCGCGACCGCTCAGTTGGTATGTCACGGCACCCGATTTTCTTCCCGAGAGATCGAGATACCCATCGAAAAATGAAACGCTCCGGAACAGTTGGGCGTGGCCGGCGACATTCCAGAGGCTAAGGTTGTGCGTTGCGGCGAGCTCCTTGGCGAGCGCGATGACGCCGTCTGCGGGCGACGCCGAGGCCGCCATGAGCTGTTCCCGCCGGGCGAGGCACGCGTCCAAGTTGGTGTAGAGCACGCGACGCCAAGCAGCCATGGCGGCTTCGTCTGCCGCGTTGGTGAGGGGCTGCCAGTTGGACGGGTACATGACGTTCACGAAGGCCTCGAGCGGCATGCCTTTGAGGCACAGCACGGCCTCTGTGACGTCGGCGAGGCCGCAAGACGTCGCAATCGGTGGCGCAAACGCCGTGACGACTTCGGCACCCCACATTCCGAACCCCGACCTCACGTACTCCGCGATGCTCGCGTTAAAGCGGTCGAGCTCGGCGACGCCGTCGAGCGCTCGCCGCAGAGCCTGCCCCTCGAGGTCCGTGAGGTAGACGTCCTCGGAGCCAGCGTAGGAGCCGGCCCAGATCGCATACGAGCGCGGCGTCACGAGCATGTCGAGGAAGACATTGATGTACTGTGTGGCGGGCAGCGCTGTCGGAACGGCCAGGCCCGCGTTGCGGTAGAGCTGCGTCACGAACCGTCCGTTGAGCACGGTGGTCCAGTCGAGCGTCACGATCACCGTGTCGGATGTCGGCACGAAGCCGTACTGTGAGAGCGCCCACGCCTTGAGCGGAGCCGCGAGGTTCCAAAGCGAACTCCCAAAGAACGCGAGGCCAACGACGTGGCGCCGCGTCGCAAGTCCGTGAAGGCCGTGAGCTGGGAGCAGCGCCAACGGCGGCAACGGCACCACCTTTGCCCACGAGGCCGTCCGCGCAACCATCGATGGCCTGCCTGGCGACGCAGAATGGAAAATTCTATTTTTAGCATCGAGATAAAACACGTTGATTTTCAATTCTTGGAGGCTTAACCAGAAATACTTAAAACAATTGAGATCAATAGCGATCACAAAGGTTGTGGATAAGCAGTGGTCTCAGCGGTTTGTTCCAGCTACCGCCGCACCTAATGCCTTGGTGGATCGACCGGAGGTTTGGAGTTCTGTAGGCGTACATGACGCATTTGAACGATTACATGAAGCGGATTGATTGTTGCTTAAAAGCTGCAAGTACGATTGTAGAAACACAGTATATTGCTCAATTTCACCGCCTTCGAGCGGATCGTCTCCATGGCACACCTTGAAAATCGACATTAATCTCGACTTGCGCTTCTTGATTCGGTGGAATGAAGGGTTGGACCTGCGAGTAGAGAATTCCTGCAGTAGTCTAACCAAACTATAGGCCGTCTTGGAGCTCAACGACTTCATTTTATTGGCGCTGGTATTATATTTTGGCACTGGAATGTATCTACATCGAAAAGTGCGATCCAGCATGAAATATCGTCGTGCCACGATGGAATCGGATGCGGCAATGATTCCTGCACCTAGAGAGTTAAGTTGCAAAAACAAAATGAACACAAATTGCATCGAGGCAACAGTCACGTTTGCACGGACTAATATTTGGTAAAACATCTCGTTTGTCGTAGATCGGCTAGTCGAAGCATTCTCTCACGCACCGCAGAAGCGCTGCAGGGGGACTGCAGGTTTAGGCGTGATGGAGTGGATCAAAATGCACCAAGTTGACACCAGGACCTGATAGACTTGAGCTAAACTGCGAACAAAATAAATAAGGTTTATTAGGGGGTCTCAATGTAA
>JNBR01000902.1:0-12353 GCA_002081595.1 Achlya hypogyna
TGCCACCTCCTTGAAAAATTCTTTGGTTTTCTTGGCGGTGTGTATCGGAGCGTTGTCTTGCTGGAAGACAGCGCTACACCCAAAGCGACCATAGGCCACAGGAAGTAGGTACTCTGAGAGCGTATGGATATAGTCGTCAGCGTCTTGATTGCCATCGAGGAATGCAAGCTCGGTGCGGCCATCAGCAAAAAATGCCCCCCACACCATGAGGGAGCCGCCGCCATTTTGACGGCTGAACGCGACGCTAGGGTCGTTTCGCAAGCAGTGCCAGTAGTACTTCAGACCGTCGGGGCCGTCCAAGTTCCACTTCTTCTCGTCAGAGAAGAAGGTGCGGCCCCAAACGTCATCACTAGTACGGCTGTATCGTTCAGCCCATTTGATTCTTGCGTCGATGTGCTTGTCGGTGAGTTTCGGGGCAACATTCATCTTCGTGTAATCGAAGATTTCGGATGAGTTCAAAGCACGAATTACGGTTGCTTTTGACACCGCAAGGTCGAGCTTGTCAATCAGTTTTTTTGCACTGGTGCCCCCCTTCGAAGCTTCACGGTAAATGCGGCGCTTTTCGCGGGAAGATAGCTTGCTGGGTCGGCCCATGACGTGTCTTGTACCATAATGCTCACGATCATTTAGGTAGTTGGCGACCACAGTGCGGCTGCGCTTGATGCTTGTCGCGATCGAGCGGAGACTTTTGCCCTCTCCATTCAGGGCATCAATTTGACCCTTTTCGTACGATGTAAGGGGCTTGGCGCGACCCATATCCGCCTATGCAGACATCGAACCATGCGTGGTGCACGTTGCACAAACCTTGTGTGCGCTATGGGTCAAAAACCTCGTTGCGAAAGTGGCTAGTCAGTCGAACTGCTTTGTGGTCTTAACCTTTTGCACCCCTCCAAAAACACGTTCACATTTTTCTCATGTGTTGTTTCATATTTTTCAGAAATAACACAATTAGGAGACTGAGCTTAAGAAAACTAGTCGATTGCCACCATTTTCACGTTGAAATTCGTAAAATTGACTGTGTTTGCACAAAAAAACAGGGTGGTCTTAACCTTTTGCAATGTGCACAGCGCACATACAGTATCTCTCTTAGCTGGTGCAAAATGCTGCACCACTGGCCAATCAATCATAGCAGTTCGTCCTCATCTCGACTCTTAGCGGTAAGACTTGGTAGCTGGCAACAGAGATGCGGAGAAATACATGAAGGGAAGATAAAAGAGCCTAAATTAAGGGTACCATAGTACGGTAGAGTGCGTGGAGTAGGGACATAATGGAGGACGGTACGGGATGTTATTACCATTTGTTAGGGCAATATACTGCTGCTCGCCATATGCCAAAAGTTTGCTCTCACATTAAGCGACGAGTTGTGCTGCCTCTGTTGTGTACCGCAAACAAAGGACAATGTTCAAACCAAGTGAGCGATATAGCCATTAAAACGAATGACCCATAGTATAGGGCTGCATTTGAGCTGGACGAACGATGAATAGCGTTAATCAAAATGATCTCTTAACTGCTTTCTCCTTCACCCAGCACGTCGACAGCAACCACTACACGTCTTATACTTACTAGACAAATAAATAGCTCACCGTACCCTGCAACATTATCTAGCACTTCCAAGATTGCGCCCGCGAGTTCACGATCCAATCGCGCGGCTGCGTTCCAATCTCTAGTTGTCTGAGTCCAGCGTACTTACGCTGCTTATGTAAAATGCTCGTTAGGTGGAAAGCGCTGCAGATCAAGCGCTTTAAGTCAAAGAAGTGCAAACGACAAGTCGTCTCGCGACTCTGCAGTGCATCTATCCTGATCAGTTTTGTTGGACAGCGGTGTACATGTCAGCCACGCAAATATTCTTGTTCATCGACGGAATCGAGCGGCGATGAGCAAAATTTCTTGAACAGCGACGATGAAGGCAAAGGCAATGGCATGACGTGGGGAGGCTCCATGGAGTCTTCAATTATGGACCCCATCGACATCGAGCTTTGGACAATTGAAGCCGCGATACCGAAGACACTGCCGACATTGACAGATGCAGAAGGAAGGCTTCTTCCAACGCACGTTTAAATGTCGATCCAGATAGATCATTTTACGCTATTTGGTGGTGTGGACGCCGAGCGTGACGGCAAGGTACCCAACAAGCCGCTGCACGAATTTTCTCAGAAGGTACGGCACAGTGGGTCAAGAATACCAGTGACCGTGGAATGCCTCTCCATGACTGGTATATTTGTCACAAGCTTAATGTAGTTATCTTGCGTTGGAAATTACAACAGTCGTTGGTGCTTACCATCAAAAGTTTTTTAGCAGGCGGCCTCGATTGTGATGCCAAGCGACCCCCGACATTTCGGCCCCCACCTGGACGCAGACTAGTCTCCTCTTGGTATACGAGCCTATTTAGGGACACGACACCGTGGAATCGTAGCTTCGACTAGCCCAGATCTTGAGACTATGCTCTTGACCGGTGGTGGGATAGCAAAGAGCAGCCGCGTATCTTTTTATAAGCATTTGTAGTCGAACAGAGGAGGATAGAAGAATGAATTAACTGGTGCCTCGCAACAGCGAGTACCTAGACCCTACAGCCTACGTATCTGTGACGTGTTCTTCTTTGAACCTGAGTTGTGCGAGCGCGCGAGTCTTAGGTCGATCGTGCGTCGTCCCAATGGACTTTCTATTTCTTGAAAGGCGGATCCGTATCCGGATGATACGGGGTATGTTTTCGGTTCGTCCGGTTACATAACCCTACACTTCTAAAAGATTATGGGGGTCTTTGAGAATGATCTTGATGATCCTCGTAGTTCGCTTGCCTTCTCCAACCACTTCATTTTTCAAAATGCCAAGATACACATAAGCAAATCGTGCTTCCAGCGGTCAGCCGGATAACACCCGCGACCGCAGCCCCAGGTCGAAAGGTCGGAGCCGAAGCTGGAGTTGCTATCGCGACTCACGAGTACGACGCTCGTCGTAGTAGTCGAAACGCTTGTTGGGGTGGCCAGAACCCAAGTCGGGCCCGACCCGAAGGTCCCGCCAATCGTGGCGAACAACGCCAGCCCTTCATGCACCGCCAACGCGGGTACTTTGAAGGGGTTGACGGATTCCTATCCGCTGGCGCAAGTCCCTTCTCAGCGCCCGGCAAGACAGGCTTCGACAGGGGAAGCCCCGCTCCCTTCTCCGAACAAGAAGTTGAGGAGATCGTCGAATGCCTGCCCTCTCGACTGGCTGCCAGCACTTTCTTTGATGGCATCGTCCATGCTTCATCGATTCATCCAAAGATGGATATGCTACAGGGAGAAGAGTGGATAGAATACCGCAACACGTGCCGCAAGGCCAACGTGCGCATGACGAAGGTGAGCGCCGCTCCGTTTCAATGAATGACCATTCTTGAGTATAATGCGGTTTGAGCGTCTCGTATCTTGGGAGGACTAATTGTTTACCCAAAAATTATTGTCAAGTGGATCAAGAGTTGGGTTAACTTTGCTCGGGACTGGCCAAGTTTCATGTACCTTGCGAGCGCTTCTGTCAAGCGCCTGTTCGAGGTCGAGGGAAAGCGGGGTCGACGAACATCGTCCTCGTGTACCCACTGAGGAGTCAAGTTCGGTCGAGCGACAAGGGCCTCCTTCTCCGAGGGGTCCAGCACGATCGCTGCTTCAAGATATGACGAAACCGTTGCTTTGGAAGTGCACTTGCACGTCGAGTCGCGGAAACTGGAGCAACGTCTTCGAGTTCTCGAGAGCAATTTCGAGAGACACCAGCTTCAAGAGGAGGATCTCGACAAGTTCCAACTCCGCAGTCGTCAATGGCAGAGCGGCCAAGTTGCACTCCATGACCGGTGCGTGAACGAGTTCAATCGCTTGATGAGCGCGTACGCGGTGGGACGCGAAGATCAGGCGGAGTGTGTTGCCGACCTTGAGGTAGAGGTCGCGACGTGTCGTTGCTTCGCCGATCAAGCGGACGGGCAGCTTGCTGACGTTCGTACTCAGCTGTCCGATGCGAAGGGCGAGCTGGAGGCCGAGGTTGGTCACCTGCGGCAGTAGTTGGATGAAGCGAATCAGCGCTCGGGACTAGCCCATGAGAAGTTGACGCGTGTGAAACGTCGCTTGCGAGCCTTGGTAGGTGTTTCTTCATGAAGCGTCGGGTGTATGTCCCAATCGCTTGGACATGTGGCTTGGTAACTTTTGGTGCTAATCCTCTTTTGGATTGACTGAAGTTGATGCTCACCGGCTACCAGACGTCGTGTCGTATCTCAAGGCTTTGTGGTGGCGCCCTCATGTGTGGTGACGACTTACCTGTTGGCAGGTTTGGCACAAGGCCACTTAGCGAGCGACTGACTTCAACATTCGGGGCCACCAAAGAAAAGGTGCCGACCACCGTGATATATGTCTTGTCACGTCTAAAGTGACCACCGCTCGATGTGTCATGGTTTTCATGAATAATTGCAGTACGTAGAGCATCGTCACATGAAACTACGAGTTGTTTGCCTGTCTCCTCGTCCGTCTCAAAGTACAGCAAATCTTTAATCACGAAGTATCGTTGGAGGCTGGATATAGGGGCAGGTAATGGAGCACCGTCTCGAAGGGGTGCCAACATCGCCTTAATCATTAATCAATTTGCATGGTTTCAACAACATCGAGAGAAGTAAGGCCAGGGTTGTCGTTTCTTGGCGAAAGTCGCGGAATGAAAAAAACTTTTCCGTATTTTTATGTGAATTGAGCTATATGGCAAGCCGAACGGCTTTCAAGGCCACCTAAACAGGGTCCACTAGATGTCGGAGCTGCTAGGCGTGCACTGAGTTTAGACGCAATGTTCAGGTCCGTGTAATGTTGTCGCCACAGTGAAATTATTGACTTCCACCCTTCCGCAGGCTGCCTTACATACAATATTTAAGTGTATGCAGTCTCGTTCATTCAATTGTTAGGCATCTAGCACGATATTTCACTCTTTTTTTGCAAGTCATGTCTTTGTTTTGTTCCGGACCGTTGAAATTTTCCACCGACGGACCATCGCGCGAGCAAGTCATGAGATCTTCGAGATGCTCGATGGACATCTTGTTGCTGCAATTGTTCTTGATCGTGTTCTGGAGGAAATGATCTTACACAGTCAACTGAGCCATGCGCAACCGTCAAGCAGATTTTCAACAGCACGACGATGAACGAGAACGAGCTTGCAGCATGGGCGTCCGTCATCAGGACGGCGAGAAGAGCACCAGGGGGCACGCTGGGGTCCTGCCCATGACGTAGGGCTTGCAGGAGTTGTACTCGGCGAGGAGGTTGACGCACTCGGGGAGCAAGTACGTACACGACCCCGAGGCGCGAGATGAAGTCGATGCCGTAGGCTACGAGCGACGGCGGCACCACCACCGAGGTTGGGTAGAGGCAATGTACATCAGAGGCATTTGTTGCTGCGTCGTCTGCAAACCGTGCGATCAGAACACCATGGAGGCGCCGCACGAAGGCCACGATGGCGGGGTGCAGATCGCGGTCACCAGCAAGGCCAAGGTCGCGACCGTGTAGACCTGCAACGACAAGCCGGCGCACGGCAGTAGTCGTGGGCGGCGCCGCGTACGAGGGCACGAGAAAGGTGTCTATCAGCTGCGACTTGGCAGAGGTGACGAAAGGCAGCACCGAGACGACGTTCATCTCCTCCGATTGAAGCGCACACGAGGGGTTGTTAACGACCCGGACGATGTCGTGCATCCACGCGATCCAAATTCGGCTTTTGTCGCCAGCGTATTAAAGTACGCATAGGTGGAACGGACATGCATAATACGCTCTTGTTCGAATGTCTCCACCGTGTCCTCGACGGCGAGCTCAAGTAGGTGGCCCGGGCACGAGACGGGGTACGCGAGTTTTGACTTTGAAGCGAGTGGCGACACCGTTGATTCGCCCGCGCATAACAGAGGCGCCGTCGGTTGCATGATCCACAAGGTTGGCACTGGCCAAGCCGCCATTAGTGATGAGCTCGGTGACCACCGCGTCAAGTGTCGCCGCGGAGCCGTTTGCAAGGCCGATAAGCATCATGTGCCACATGATGCTCTCGGCGCACGATCTGATCATCTCGGCCGTAGCGCCGCGCGAGTCGTAGCTTTCGTAGGAGTGAGGAGAAAATGATGATGTTGCTGCCGGTCGCGCGATTGTCGCGGGCGAGGAAGGCGAGGTCAGCGTGGAGCAAGTACGGTAAGTTGTTCTTGCCGAGGAAGTAAGCGATGTGCATCGCATTGGCCTGCCAAATTTTGTACATGGCTGTGTCGTCCATTTCGAGCGCCTTGTCCACTTTGCCGCGTTGATTGCCGAGGTTCTTGCGCATCGCGAGTTGGAGGACGGGCGTCTTGGCGAGGGCGAGCACGGCGTTCGTGTGGCGGATGCTCTTGGCGTAGTCGTTACGCGTGTCCAGTCGGTTCATCTCGTCTTCGCCAGCGTAGTAACCGCCCTTTGCAAACTGGTTGGACACCCCAGCGCTCTTGCAGATGGAGCAAAATATCCGCTTCCTACCGGCTTTGTACTCGATCTACGGGTGCTCGTGTAGTGCTCCTGTGAGGGCATTTTGTGCAATAACTGTTTTGACCTTTGAGCAAGCAACAAAACGGCGCGGGCTACTGACCAATAATTTCGCGGAGTGCCAGATATGCACGTCCGCAAATAACTCAAACGCACTGCAGACCAACAATTCGAAAGTTCCGCAAATTGCCGAAGAAAGACACCGTTCGCACCCAAAAACTACGAATTGACACCCCTGAGTAAGATCATTGCCTGCCTCTAAGTGCAAACTCAGAGCTCAAGAGGGACTACCTACTATATTTCTACCACCTACATTGTTATACCAGAAAAAACGAATAACGGATCTATGACCCGCCATTTTTATATAATCAAATTCTACTTATCTTTCCTGAGCTCTTCGGGTATACGACACCACTTCTACGGATTTTCTTCGGCGATCCGACAATCGATGCCTCTCACATTCGTCTCCAGTTCTATACTTGGCAACAGCGCGGGCTTGTATTGGGACAGGCCATGGTCTTCATCCTCTCGATCTTGTTCAAACCATGCGAATTGATTAATGATTAAGGCCCCACTACATCGTGTGGGTCTGTACTAGCAGGAAAATTATCCAATGGGCGAATATACATGAATATATTGATAAATTGTTTACTGGTCCTTGAACTGCACATGGTATACAATTTCAGCGAATAACCCCAGCAGTTGCCGGTGCGCGATCAGAACGGCTGGTGATGAACGTCATGGCTTCCTTGAGTGATGGTACTTCGTCAACTTTGTGCCACGTTTCTCTGTTTTCGTCCTCGAAGACTTCGGTACGACCACCGGGAAAATAGACGCCAATTATTCCACGACATTGTCTTGGGCGTGACGTGTAGTACAGGTTGCAGGCATTGCAACATGTACTACACGTAATTATGCCTATCAAGATATAATCGATGAAGGCCAAGATCCCTACTGGAACTGGAGCGAAATCGACCAAATTGCCATGAATAAGTTCGGTCATTGATAGGGGGCTAAGTCGACCGCGCAGCATCACCGCGGTCAACCAACCGGCGGTCGTGTACGTGTACACAAACGCGCACGCGACTTACCTGAGATGCCGCATGGCAAAGCTTTCAGCCCCGCGGTATAACCCATATAGCTCAAGGCGGCAACATTCGCTGCAAATCAGAGCAATCAATGTCCTCGCAAGCCGACTTTGATTGGCTAGTTCGATTAATATGACAGTAGGACTTGGTGGAATATATTTACCCGAGTGGTGTGATTGGCGGAGTTTTGTCGCGAGCCTAGGTGACCAAATACCGGGCGCGGGCGCAATGGTGCAAAAAGTTAGGATATAGCGGCTCGAGCGCTAAAGTAGAGGGCATATCTCGTTAATGGTTCTATTTGGTAAGGGTAAAAAAGAGCGTGTACTTGTTGCCCTCGGAAACGGCGCCAGTTCGCAACATTCAAAACACGAGGTTTATCCCAAAGGTCTTCACTGCCGTTGCCCACCCTCGCACATGACCCACGATAGGTGCATTTATTAACGGCAAGGTCGGTCTATGGTCTTTTGTTAAGACCAGCGCTGCAAAGCGCAGCAGCAAGTATCGACCAGCGGGCGCGCCTATTACGACTCCGACAGTTGTTACCCGCGACTCTACCGGTCACTTCTAACGGGCATAAACTTTCCTCCAATCAGAGCAAAGTGGGTTGGCCCCAATGGCGCGCCTATATACGTACAGCAAGATAACGCCAAGCCGCACACGTTAGTGCGTAACGCCACAGTTCCTGCGGCCGGTGCGAGCGCTGGATGGAGCATTACGATGGTTAACCAGCCGCCAAATAGCCCAGATCTAAACATTTTAGGTCTGGGCTATTTCGATGTCATTCAATCACTTCAATACGACAAGGCAGCTAACGGTCTGGACGAGCTTGTCGTTGCCGTAGAAGACTCATTTGAAGAGCTCGACGAGAACGCGCTTGAGAACAGCTTCCTTACCTTGAAAAAGGTGATGGAATGCATTCTCCGTGACGGTGGCGGCAACGCGTACAAGATGCCACATCTGCACAAGGAGAAGGAGCGTCGTACCGGGCGTCTTGCGGGTAACCTACTTGTTGATGGCTGTGTCGTCGGCGACGACTTTGACGCCATGAACGGCTGCCTTATGGACCAAGTCGAGCTGGGCGAATTATGCAAACGCGTAGAGAAAATATAGCATAGATTTTGCATTGAGATATCATATTGTCACTGCAATTTGACTTGTACATTGTATGAGAATTGTGTTGCAATCTTTTTGGACCAAAAAATGAAATGTTTAAATTATTCCAGACGGGAGAGGGTTGTAGGTTGTCCCTCTTGAGAGTGCGCGCTCAGATCACTGAGTGTACGCTCCGAGCTGAAGCGGGACTACCTACTATATTGCAACCGTCTACCTTGTTGGGCGCTGGTCGAGGAGCATCCTTGTCTCTGCATGTCAATGTCATACGCGGGTTGATCGACTGCTAGTGGTTAATTTATGCGGAATTCCGGTTAGTGCATGTGTGTGTTCTGAAATTAACAGGCAGGGATTGGCCATCAATGTGCGTTTCATTCTGTCCATTCCAGCGTGAACAATGGCCGATGGCAGCATCGAAATTTGGACGAATCCCAGGGCGCGCCAAGCACCAGACCCAGTCGAAGACAGTACACTTTGTCACAAGGTTGTGTCTGAATGTTGCGAGGTTGTGTCTGAATGTTGCGATCACGAATTTCTTCTGTAGTTATGTACATATCGTCATTTACATGTAGCAACTTGATGTGCCACACACAAAGAGACATAACAATCGTGACTGTATGCCGGAGGCGCTTCTTCCCGATGTGGGGAATTTGTACTCGGTACCACCGCCGCTAGGCATAATCTGCTCCATGCATTGCACCCAAGTGTAGAATACATTGTCCAGACTCTCCCATTTAGCTCATCGAAAGCAGCTTGTGTATTCATCACAAGCTGCGCAATCGGACGACTGCAGCGCTTGTATAGACGAAAAGAATCCTAGATCGAGTAAGTTTAAATCTGGGCTCCCAGGCGGCTGTATGTCATGGAAGAGGCCGTGGGCGAGCTTGATCTTGCACGGCTCGATGTGCGCCGGCGCTTTGTCCTGCTGCAGGCGGATGACTTTCTTGTCCCGTGGCCACTTTGCCTCGATGGCGGGCTTGAGCTTGGTCATGAGCATGGCCATGTACACTCAGCGGTCTGCCTCTCGTTCTTTAGTTCGAACGTGCCCGCTGCGCCGTTCTTCGACGTCTCCTTGGCGGCAACTTCGACGACGAACGGCCATATGCCGAGCTTCCCGTCGAAGTTCTTGTTGGGCCCGCGGTCGAAGCGGGGGCGGGCGACGGCCGCCAAGAACATGACCTGGCCAATGTACATCTTTTCTTGGATCGGCGCGTGGGCACCACTTCACCGGGCAGGACATAGTAGCCGCGGGAGCCCTTGTCCATCCAAAACCACTTCTCATCTACGTGAATCGTGTCGTCCATGCTCCCAAACCTGAAACCCGACAGTCTCTTCGAACACGTTATTGCATTTTTAAGGCAGAAATCTACCGTAAGATGCATGTGCTCAAGAGTAATGTCGAGCTTCAAGTTGGTGGAGCGCAGCTGCAGGGCTCTGCTGCCGAGGCGGTCGTGGTGGGTTGTCATGGCGATGCTGGCTTGGTGGGCCATGCTGCGCATGGACTGCCGCAATTGGAGGGCCACGGTACCGACCGCAGCTTAAACATGCTCGTCGCTGATGCAGGGACGGCCGCACCTGCCCTTGCGCCGGGGCTGAATGGCGTTGAGCCCGGCCGGGGTCGAGATGTCGTCGCGGTGACGATGTTGCCGTCGTACTCGTAGGTTTCGGCCACGGACGTGTACACACCGTGAGGTAACGTGCCTTCCTTGGTCATGGCATTGAGGGTGAAGAGGATGGCAACCCTCGTGACGACGGGGATGTCCGTGTTAGCCTTGCGGTCTTCCGTGGCGACGGCGGCGTCCTCTGCTATGGGAATGGGCAATTTGGAAGTGAATGTACTAGTATCTGACAATTAATTCCAAAGAGATTCCAACCTGTGAGAAATGATTTTCCATGACTGGTTTTGGGGATGGCCGCCATACAATTTCCAAGTACGGTGACTGGACAATTTTTTCCTGTGACAGGCCAACTTTGTTTTGGCAGAGCTCGGCGTAGGCACATAGTTCAAGCCAATTTTGAAGTGTCACAGCAAGCTGAAAGCGATCGCTTGCGATTGGTCAAAATTTGACCTTAATTGTGTCAGATTTCGCCGAGCTATGACGTGGCAAAGTTTCAACGGGCACGTAATTCTGAACGGAGTAGTAAACTAACCATGCATGAAATTGTTCGGATAATCTATTTCCGAACAAGTTTGGATGTGATTTCTGAAATGTGATATGGACATGCTGTGACAGGGATTCTCCGACCAGCGTTTTATACCAGAATAGAAAAGAATAACAGCTCTTCGATAACATAATGGGTAACACATGGTGGACACTGTTTAACAGTGTTCGTAAACATGGGAGGATCAGCATTCATCTATTATTACAATCAGCACAATGCAACTGCTTGCAAAGTACATGCCTACCCTGCGCGAGACTTCCTAAGCGCGGTGAGACATGGCATTATTTTGCCCAATTAAAAAATATCGTCGGGGGGCGACCAGCAGAAAACCTCTGAAATTGGAAGTTGGAATTGCATGTTAGTTTGTGGCTCATTGAACTCGACCTCAATGCCCACTTGACCCCACGACGTCAGCGGACTAAGGTAGAGAAGGAGTATAAAAGAGTGCATCAGGAGGTTCCTTAGAGGGAGGATTGCTATAAGTTGACACCTTGAGGTTGTCGAGGCGCTCGGGACTATAGTCTAGACATATTCAGATTTGTTGACGGGATCCGCTACTGCAACACTAACCAAACTATGTTAATTCTTATATATGCCTGCGTCGGCCCCAGCGGCTCCTAGCGATGACAAAGCCTTCGATGTATTCGCGCTTAGGCAAGACCACGTTGCCGTTTACATTCGCGTAGTGGAAAAGCCGATGAACTTGGCCGATGGTCGCGTCATGAGTATGCGTACAGGGCGTGAAGATAGCTGGGCAATGACCAGAATATTTATACTATTTTGTGCGCTCACAAAAAAAGAAGATGCTCAAATATGGTACTTGTGGACATTCCATACTATTTAAAATACGGTCATAAATGGGTGTTCCATATCTATATTTCAAGGCCTGCAACGGAATAGTAGTTCGTCACCAATTGCTGTTGGGGTGCATACACGCCCAATGATGAAGCCACCAGCCATCTACAGCGAGTCCACGGGCATAGGAACTGCAGCGCCTACGATGCTGCACGCTAAGCTTGATGTCCTCACGATATCGAAAGGTCACCGTAATAACCTATACCCCTGGGATTCAATGCTCCTATTTACCATTCACAGTTGATTATTGCAGCTCTAATACTCGTGGTTAATTAGCTTGACTTTACTATACCACCACTTCACGCCAGGAGAGGAGACGCCAAGCTTACTAAGTAAACAACTCGCAAGCCTCTGTCAGCGTCCCCTCCCTGATCCATTGGGCCGAGTCAAGCGCCCTCGTGAAGAAGAAGAAAAATATGGCTCGCCCGTAGTCGCACTTTTGCTAATCCCTAAACTGAAGAAGAAGCCAAGGAGGTTGAGGCGGAATCTAACAAAACGCATTTAAACAAAAGGCATGTCCCTGCAACACGTCCGTCCTTATCTGGGACTCGATTGACGCAGACTCTGAAACCGAATTCGAGGCAATACTTTACGTAGTGGAATATAAAGAGTAATCCTTTACTGTTTGCCCAGCGTGCTCTCACTACACTTCAGA
>JNBR01000949.1:0-11163 GCA_002081595.1 Achlya hypogyna
GGCCTGAGCTACATAGCTACTGCCAAGTTTAGCATGAACGCACCTTTAACAAAGACGCATGTTGAGCAAGGGGGCAACCGTCCTAGTTGGTCCACACGTGTCGCAACGCAATTCCCCATCGGTTACCGATCAACAATTAGCTAGTAGTCTTCTCATGAACCACCCACCACGCCCTCAAGGAAAACGGCGGCCATTCGACACGAAGCAGCTTCGTCTCCCCCATACTTGCGTCTGTGCCGCAGCTGCGACACTGAGTGTTGTTGTGTGGTGCTGGATAGACAAAGATTGTGATCGTCAGTATCAAGTTGATACTAACAATCCCGTTGGAATCTGGTTGCAGGTTGTACTCGGAATATCACACTAAAATTTTATGTTGATATTTTGTATCAACATTGATAAGCATCCGGATAAAAATGGCAGATTTGTCCAAGATCTGGTCGCATTGTGCGACCAGATTTTCCATTTGGACAACTGACGAGCATGGAAATGGCAATGAAAGCGCTTCGGGCGACGCCCTGGGCCATGGGGACCATCTCCATCAATCCTTTGGCCCATGCAGCAATCGACTTAAGAAGCATCGATATACAATTCCCAGGTCGGTATCCACTTGAGCCGTTCACACGACTCGGATCCTTCAGAAGTAAATATGCGGCGGCCAACCCGTCCGCCCCACTTGAGCTGCCCATGAGCCGTATTTACCTGGATCGCCACTACATTAAGTCGACAGAGCTGCAGCACATTGCTGACGTGGTTGCTGCCAATTTGGCTCCAGCTGGAGCTTTTACCTTGCAACCTTGGTCGGTTATCTTGAGCCGAGCGTCCAAGACGCGAGTTGCTCCATTAGATTCATGGCCACCAGGGGCCTTTGCGGCTGTAGCTGTGCTGCACGGCAGTACCAAAATCGAGCTTTCATGCGAAACTCATCATGATGTCATCTGGGGCGGCTTTGACAATCGTTGCTGCTTCGTGGCGTTTCCTCGGGACTGCCAAGCACATGCGTCTCATATTCATTCTGATGGCCATGGCACTATTGTCGTCTACTATGCCATGTACCAAGATCTGTCGATGAACGTCAATGGACTGCCGCCAAAGTCGACGCTGACGGAAGCAATTGTATCCGCCGCTTCTGTAACCGATCACGATCAAGCCGTTTGGGGCCTACAGGTTCGCCGCCACGGCAACAGCCTCGACTTTAGCGCGCTTTGTCCGCGCGACGCTCGCCTTGTGCAGGCCATAGCAGAGACGAACTGCATGGACATCGCCCTCGTCGACATCGGAGCAGACCTTCACATCTGCAATACACTTTTCCTCGATGACGCAGTTCCGATCGCGGTCCAAGAGGCTCTCCGACACAAGCCCATTGGCGCCATTTGCAGTGTCAATCGTGCCAACTCGTCGAGCCAGCATTTCCTAGTGTTTTGGTTCCGCCGGCATCGTGTCCGAGTCCTTGGCCTCCACAAGTCAATGGCACTGATAGATACCTCAGTCGCAGAAGCAGCATCCGACTTTCTGGGCTACAACTCACCGGTTAGTCTTGCTTGCGCCGTGGTGGACATGACTGAGCGTCCATCTATGATGGCGTTGCACGGGCCCTCGGACGCCCCGGACCATGCACGTCTTATCCAACAGCTTGTGGCGCAGAACAATGTGCTGCTGTTGCAGTCGTACATTGCCTACCGCTTGAAGCTGCAGCTGTGCACGGTACCTCGAGTGGTGTTGGCCCTTCAAAGCGCATTCCAGCGGTACCGTTTGAAGCTGTTTGTCAGGCCACTGTGCCAGCTTCTGTTGCGACTTCCTATTGCCCCCGCATTTGCCTTAGTCGCAGCCATCACTCTTCTCGATATCCCGAATATCGTCCAAATTGTCTTGCCCTGCTACCGTGAGCTCCTTTCGCGAATGACCAAGCTCATGCCATGGAGCTGGGAGGCTAAGAACGCTGAAGCTATCGTGGCTGACGTGGTCCGCATCGAGTCCTGGCTCGACTCAACGCAACTGGATGCTGGTTTCTTCCTCGGCTTGCCTGTCCCTGGCATGGTCCCCGCAGCTGTGGGGCGAGTCATAATGGCCTTTGAGCGCCCACCATCGTTCTGGGACTTGTTTAGACCCGTCATCGAGCTCGCGTGGCCATTGTGGTGCGTACGAGATGCCTTACCAGCACCGAAAGTGGAAGCTCTCGTCGCACATTTGACCGAAGCCATTCAGCGACGTTGCCGAGCCTCCAGCGAGTCCTGGGTCGCGCTGTTGGCACTCACATCCACGACAGACTACTTTCCGTCCATCACCCGCAGCTTGGACGCTGTCGGTCGCCGAATTAATGCTATCAAGGTCTGGAAGCACCTCGTCGACCTGTTGCCTCAACCCATACCGCTTAAGGTCGTCGATGTCGTCTGGACGCGCATGGAAGCGAAAGTGCAATCCGTCGCAGCGGCAAACGATGAATCGGCTCACGTGATGCTACTGCAAGTCTATCTTGAGTTGCTGTTGGCGATGGGGCTGCCACCGACACTTGAACCTGTCATCGCGATAACGGCGGCGTGCAATCGAAGGACTGAGCAGACCGTGTCGCTGTGGGGCTCGGACGGGCACACACTTCGGTGTTTGCTGCTTCCATCCCTCGCGGCGGTCATAGCCTCGTTTCCAGCAATGGGCGACGTCCTTGGCCCGATACTCAAGCAGATGCTGCCCATGGTAATAGCCGAACTCAAGCGCCCGGATCCTGTGGACTGGGTCCACCCACGAGCCGAGCTTGCATGCGCCTGTAAATTGTGCACTTGCGTTGCCGCCTTTGCTATGGACCCCGTACGCAACTGGCTGGAGCTCTCGCCATCAAAAATGGCTTGTCCCCACCTTGCCTGCTACCTCCGGGAGCCAACGCAGCTCAACCTATCGAGCGAACCTGGGAAAAAGGCCAGTGACGGCATTGTGCTGTACAAGAGCAACGGGCGTGCTATGCGCGACTTTTCAAAGCTCAGCGAAGCAGTGGAGCTCGCCAAATCAACCTTGGCGACGGCCCACGACGTTGACTTGCAACGCTAGCAAACATACCTTTAAATTTGTGCTTTTGTTAGCCGCATGTGCGTGTCATGATGTGTGCATCCGCGGGACCCGAAATTCACGTACAGAATGTTGACTAGAGATAACCAAGTTACTCAAATCTAACAACGAGATACTAGGCACGACAGAACATTGGCGCAGCTTGAGACTTGGCAGCTTGCCTTTCGAAAGCTATTGATCCTCGTGTGTGTCTTCCCCTTCGTCGGCGGACGATCCAGAAGTCGAATGCGACGCAGAGTCACTGCTCTCGTCGGAGGTGGACTCGCTGCTATCGTGGGAAGCGGATGCGGACGATGAGCTTCCACTTCCTGAAGGAGGTCCACCGCAAGTTTGCCATGAGGGCACCGAGTCCTTGCACAGGTTGGCCCCGCTCTGCGCATCGCAGTACTTCATGCTCATTTTTGGATACGCCTTGGCGCAGTTGCCGACATTGCCACTGTACTCGGTGGCAAAGTGCGCCTTGCCAGCGTCCACGAGGTGCGTCTTGTACGTGCCACACTCGTCGTTGGCGACACAGTTCTCGGTGATGGCACCGTCGAACACTGACGCGAGCTTCGGCACTATTGCGGCGGCGTTCTTGATGAGGATGCTCATGTTGCGGTCGTGGGATGCTGCTGCCAGTGCCTTGCAGTACGTGACCTCGGCGGCCTGCACGGCATTGCCGGACGAGACGCCCGACATGTGTTGCCAGCAGTCGGCGTTGTCGTAGCAGTCGATGTTGTCGGGTTCAACGCCCTGGCATCCCTTGGCCGCGAGCTTGTCCAGGCGCTTGGTCACGAGCGGCAGTACAGCGTCGAGTCGCCGGATGTCGATCCACGTCTCGTCCCAGTCGGCCATCTTGCCGAGCAGCACGGCGTCCCACGCCGCCCGGTTTTCCACGTAGTCGGCGCGGCGTTTCTCGATAGTGCCAGCCGAGAGGTAGCACACGACAGTTTGGCCTCGGGCGCGGAAGGCAGCCACGTCGCGGGCTGAGACAGCGTCGGGGTCCACGAGGACCATCTGAACGCCGCTCGTTGAGTCGCGACCACCGCCAGAAAACCCCCACGCGAGGTTGGCCCACGTCGAGCCCGCGGGCAGCACAGCATGACTGGCGATCGCCGTCGCTGAAAAGGTTGATAGAAGGAGGCGCCACATGGACAAATGTTAAATGAGCTTGTGGTGAGCGACTTCGTTCTCAACGGCAAAGGCACCACCATGCAACGGCGAACGTAGCCAGAGGGTGATACGTACATTAACATTACCACTGGTGGGCCATTTTGCACGGGTAAAACCTATGGTTTCTGGTGACTGAATCTTGACCTTGTAGCTCCTTAAATATGTAAGTGTGTACCAGTTGCGACGAGCTATTATTGCATTCGAATGCCATCAGGATCTGGCGAGAGACTGCCACACGGGATGTTTTGGCATCCACACTTACCACCGATCTCGTGAACCGTGTGCATACAATATCAGGGTTTGCATAGCCGTAAGTATGTGAGGCCGAGGGTTGCCTCGACACCTTCGGTGAACTATTGCCGACGTCGACGGGTTACTAAATGCCTTAATTTTGGATGCATTTTACAATGCAGGGAGACTTCGTAGGATTTCCAGTATTACCAGCAAAATACAGTGAAAAGAAATGCATCCGCTCGGCACCTGAATTGCACGAAGCGCGGAGATGCACCCGACAAAGTGAAATCTTTTACTGATCCAAAATGAACCAAACTGAAGGCCCAGTGGTGCTTATGGCCTCCGCATGGTCATTTCGCATGGACTATTGTACCGTGTTGTACGCTTTTGTTGCCGTTCTACCCTAACCCGGAATGTATCCATGGATGATACCCAGACACAAAAATGATCTGTCAATGCCACACACACAAAAGTTAAAGCAAATTGGCGTGGATCAGAGGCAGGAAAAGTTAAAATAGTACTTGAGCATGTCGCGCAGACGTGTTCGATTTGGTGACCTTTGTGCCTGCTGTCATGCAACCGTATTGTAAGACAATCAGAACAATTAATTAGAAATCAAAGTGCTAGTACAAATCATATGGAGATCAGAACTGCATTCGTCAATTTGGCACCTTCTCTCGACGTTCTTGGTGATCGCGCTCGCCGGTGAGGTTGTGCCGCCCGTATGCTCAACGTGGCTTGTCGCCAGCAACGCGTTCAGAAAGTATTAGCGCAGGTCAAAGCGACATCGCCGTAGATGTGACGCGTAAATTCCTGTACGAATGGTTATGCTGCACCATTGCTACAGGAACTTATTGTCGGCATCACGGTGGTCTTGCGCCCAATACTACGCTACATGGCCAGCGAGGCACATCCACTGAGAACGCTAAGAGAGGCGCCGCCACTTTAACGAAGTGTGTGACCATAGTTATATTCCCCTGAGAGATCAATGCACAATTTGTTTCAAACAATCCCACCACAAACCGTCCTATTCAAGCGCATGTAGGTGGCATGGGACCAACGCCCTCCAGAACCTGGTGCTCTATGTAGCTGTTCAAATTGTCGTAAGACCAAATCTGCTTTATGAAGATCAAAGTCTCGAAGTAAATGTTGATGAGAAGTCTCGCACAGGTCAGGTGAAGAATTGAACTGTGTTCCCTGGCATCAATCCGCAGTGAGGCTACTGTAGACCAACCTTCATGACTCCAAATTTGATGGCACTGGCATGAATTGCACATCGGACTTTCATCCGGATTGTGTTGTTGGGTTGTTGAGCTGATTTTGCCAGTGACAACCAAGTTGGTGCGCAATGGAGTCTCTCATGATGCACCTTCGGACCCCGCCATGGGCCATTGGGAGCATGAACTACAACAGCGACGGAACAAATACAACATTTGCCTTCGAATTAAGCTCGCGCCGCAGTCGTCAAGGGGAACTGCTCGATACGCTGACGAATGCGTTTGATGAGTCGACTGGTTCGACACTGCACCACCTCGAGCCGGGACAGCTGGACGTAGGCGATCTAGACTTGCAACTGGACAAAGTGACGGACATGATTACTGCCGAGCTCGAGCCTGCTGGTGCGTTCACACTGATACCAAGTCATGCAGTGTGGAGCTATTGGTCAAGCGCGTCCGTCGCTCCGGCAGATTCGTGGCAACCAGGCGCCTTTGCAGCCGTAGCAGTGCTTCAAGGTTACAGCAACCGACTTATACTTTCCTGCGGAGCCCACCGACGTGAGCTACACGGCAGTCACTACGTGCGTGCCCTTTTCGCGGCGTTTCCCCGCGACTGTCACGCTGTTGCCTTGCAAAAATCCTGTTCTGACAACAGCCCCATCATCGTTTTCTACGCCGTCTACGACGACCCGACGTTGAACACCAATGCACTACCGTCGACAAGACCGCTTACACTGGCAATTGCGTCCGCCGCTTCAACGGTCAAACATGATCGAGCTGTCTGGGGGTTCCCCGTTGAACACGACGGCGGCATCCTCGACTTGAGCTCCCTTCACCGCCGCGACGCTTTGCTAGTACAAACCATGGGAGCAACCAATTGCATGGATATCGCACTTGTCGACGTCGGGGCGGACAATCGCATTTGCACGGCTCATTTCGTCGACGAGGCCGTCCCTGCCGTTGTGCAAGAGGCTATTCGGCTCAAACCCATCACAGCATTCTGCAGCGTCGTCGATGGCAACCCGTCTCTGCGGCATTTCGTGGTGTTTTGGCTTCGCCGACACCGCGTTCGAGTCGTTGGCTTCCGCCGGGCCATGGAAATGGTTGATGCCGCAATGACAAGAGGCGTCACCTTCGGATACGGCTCAGTGACCAACATAGCCACTGGCATCGTTTCCATGCTGGGATGCTCTACCAAGACGGAGTTGCATGGATTCACAGACGCACTAGACCATGCTCAGCTCATCCAACAACTAACAACCCTCGGAAGTGTGCAGCTGCTGCAGGGCTACATTGCCCACCGCATGGAGTTGCGGCAGGGCGAGGTCCCACACGTGGCATTGGCCCTAGAGACTGCGTTCGTGCGATTTGGATTGAAGCTGTTCGTAGCGCCTTTCTGCCACCACCTCCGTCGAATTCGGAAAGCGACGAAGAGCATTGCTGCGACCAGCGTCCTTATCGCAACTTTCATTCACCTCCAAGTCCCCATCGTTGCCCAACTCGTCGTGCCTTGTCACCGCGAGTTGCTTTTGCGCTTGAAAGAATTCGAGCGGTGGCACTGGGACACCGAAGACGGCGTGACTGCCTTTGGTAGTGCGATGCGGATTGATGCCTGGTTGAACGCAACGCCACTGGAAGTTGGTCTCTTCCTCGGTGCACCTGCTCCTGGAATGGTACCTGCTGCCGTCGAACGTGTCATTCTGGAATTCGAGGGTCCAATTGTGTCTTTCTGGGACTCGGTGGAACCTGTCATCGAACTCGCTTGGCCCTTGTGGAAGGTGCGCGATGTGTTGCCTGCAAGCAAAGTGGAGATGCTTGTCACTTCTTTGACCGCGACGACGCAGAAATTCGAGCGCGCCACGTATAAGACCTATGTGGCTCTCCTGGCACTCACGCATTCCACTGATACCTTCTCGTTCGTTCTACAATGCTTGGAGATTCCTCGTCGCCATGTCAACGTCGTCAAGGTCTGGGGAAGATTTATCGCATTGTCACCTCAACCCATGGCACCAAACGTTATCGAATCCATGTGGACGCAAGTTACAAACGAACTGTACACAGTTGCAGCGGGAAGCAGCATCGAGGCTCAGGTCCACACCTTCCATTCTTACTTGGAGCTGCTGCTTGTGCTTGGCCAGCCTCCAACACTTAACCCGGTCATGGCGATTGCTGAATCGTGCAACGGTGAGAAGGGGCGCAAGAAATGGCTGGTGGAGTCGTTGTGGTGCGCTTGGCAGCAAGGGCTGCGGCACTTGGTGTTCCCGGCGCTCGCAAAGGTCGTAGCCGCCGTACCCTCAGTCCGCGAGGTCCTCCTTCCGATGCTCAAGCGAATGCTGCCCATGGTTGTCGCAGAAGTAATTCTCCCGGCCACCGTGGACTGGGTCCACTCGGAGGTAGTGCTCCCGTGCGAGTGTTCGTGCTGCGCACGAATCACTACCTTTGCTATCGACCCATCACGTGGCTGGCTGCAACTATCGCCAGAAGATGTGGATTGCTCAACTTTAGCCCACTATTTCGAGGGTCCGACACCGTTTTCGCGTTCAAGTGAGCCCGATACCACCGACGGTAGCGTGACCATTTACAAGACAAATGGACGCGCTTTTCAGCAATACGAAAAGCTCAAACAAGCTGTCATGCTGGCAAAAACGACTCTGGCGGACGATACGACAAATTGAAGGGCAAGCTAGCTGCATAAATCGCGGTTTTGAATGTATTCAAGTAAGTTCATGCATCAAATGATTTTACGTGAGAACACAATAGCTCAAATTGCCTTACCGATGCAGTTCTGTAATGCACAAGTGGAGCCTAACCTCGGTAGTTGAGCACTGCGAACTCCGATCTTACTTATTTGGATACAAAGGCTCAACAAATAAATTGCTTAACCTGAATTTTGAGTTCGGCGACATTGCTTCGTAACTTAGTGCTTTCTCGTAGGACAACTTGACCAAAATTTGGCTTGTGCACCCGTAAGGAGTTATGCCATGATAATACATAGTTTTGTCTCACGATTGGTTGCAGCACTGTCTTCTCCGAATATATAGCATCGTCATGAACTGGAGCCGACGTTTCTGTAAGTAGTTAAGCTATCGAGGCGCCTCATAACAAATCCTGAACAAGTGGAAAGTACGGCCAAAGCTCATGCACAACATTTCTTTTTTTCGACAAAATCTATCGAACCACTACATTTGCTCGAGACTCAACGTGAAGGCCCCGGCCTTTTCTGTACGCGTACGCACTTGGGCTTCGTACATTTGGCCTTCAAGGATGGCATCGACGGCAGCAGCAGCGTCCATCACCAGCCGCCAGGTCGTGTACTCGCCCCGGCGGAGCTCCACAACCACCTCGAAGATGGGCTCACCGGCCCGCTGAGTTTGTTGCTTGCGAATGGGGCCGCTTTTGCCTCTGCTTTTTTCTTTGGCCAGCGCATCACCGACCGTCACGGACAGGGTGCCGCCGACGAGACCGCTGAGCGGCTTGTTCTTGAGCAGCTTGCGCAAGTCGCCGTGTGCCGATGCAACGATGCGCACGCCTCGCTGCTTGCACGTGCGCGCGGCCTCGACCTCGTTGGCGCGGCCGATCTCGTCGATGACCATTACCTCGGGCGTGTGGTTCTGAACGACTTTGACCATGACCGCCGCCTGTTTATCGAGTGATGGCACCATCATGCGCCGCGCGAGCCCCACGCACGGGTGAGGAATATTGCCATCGCCCGCGATCTCGTTGCTCGTGTCGACGATGCACACGTTGTACTTGGCGGCCAGCTGTCGCGACACCTCGCGGACGATGGTGGTCTTGCCGCAGCCGGGCTCGCCCAAGAACAGTACGCTCTTGTTCTTCGCCGCCAGTATGTCGGCGATCATGCTGGCGTTGCCTTCGATGTATCGGCCGGCGCGGATAGTAAGGCCCATAATCTCACCGAGCCGGTTTCGCACGGCGCTGACGCGGTGGAGCTGGCGCTCCAAGCCGGCGCGGTCGTCGCTACCGAAGCCACCGACGGCCTCCGTGATCTCGTCGAGGTTTTCCTGTGTCACAGTGCGCTCGTCGTTACCGGCAAGAAAGAAGCGGGCGCCCCCAACCCACGCCCACGGCTGTCGCCCCAGATCGAGCACAATGTCCTGGAGACGGCACTTTACAGCATCGTCGCGCAACGGCTCGGCCAGGTCATCTGGTAGCAGCCCAAGGATAGTGTCCAAGTCCTCGTGAACCACTAAGGGTGTCGAGCCAGCGATAGAGCTTGGGCTCCACGTCGCCAGGTACTCAAAGGAAACGAGAATGTTGCCATCTTCTTTGTCCACGCAGAGAGTGCGCGCGCCATTCGACGCCATGGCGTTTCTTAGTCGCATCTGCGACGCCTCAACAAGCTTTTCCCAGTCGTCACCGACGTCGTCGACGGCGAACGGTACCGCGCCTAGAAGGCACGAAACTGTTGCCGCTGCGGCGATGCGTGCCTCGTCTCGCAGTGGCAGTTGCTCGAGCATGTTCGATTTTACCAAGTATCTCGGCAAGGGGTGGGCCGGGCGTCCCCAATGCGCCAGCATGCCGACAACGCCGACGTCGTACTTTGAAGTGGACAGCTCCACCGCCAGCTGCAGATCCACAATATTGTGGCATGGACCTTTGAGGAGCTCAGAAAGTACGGGCGCGATACGGTGGACGTCGTAGGCGACTGTAGTCACACCTGGCAATTGCAACAACTTTGTCATGTGGCGGGATACCTTGTCGAGCGAAATCTTTCTGCAGTCGACAAGGTACACGTGCGCTCCCATAGCCAGCTGAACGAGCAAATCTGGGTCGGCACCGTGGGCGTCTATGGCCACGAAGCCCCCCATGGACACACCGTTACCCTCGAGCACCGAGAAGGCCGAAGCGAGTTGAAAGCTTGTGGTGACGACCGATGGCGACTGGCAGGTAGATGGCTCACAGCTCGGTAGTATTCGCGACGGCGTGAGCAGCTTGGCCTTGGCAAAGTACGGCTCCGAGCCACTCGGCTCGTGAAAAGTGACAAGCCGATTCTTCTTCAGCTGCTGGACAGCCTCGGCGACGGCTGCCGAAGAGTACCCGGCGCGGACGTCGCTGAGGCGAGTGAGCCAGAAGCGCTTTCGCTTGGCGAGAATCGTCATCATATGCTCCGTGAGCGCCTTCACCAGATTGTCGTCGCAGGTCTCGAGTACCATTCGGTCGAATTCGATAATGACACTCGAGCAGTGCACCAAGAAACGTTGCGACCATCATGCTGACCTACGCACGACAAGTGCGTTCTGCTAGTGACAGCGCAGTCGAGGGCATCAACTGACAAGATTTTGAGATTCCTGAATGTCCGAAGCACTCAACGGACAGAACAGTACCGAGAACATCGTTTCCAAATACCAAATCCATCGATTCTGAATGCCATATAACGTACTGATCTCAACTGCTTAGTTGCTGGCTAATTGGTATTCGAAACTAATACCATCGTCTGTTCGCATGCGCACTTGAGCGTCGTACGACTGCCCGTCGAGTATGG
>JNBR01001031.1:0-11656 GCA_002081595.1 Achlya hypogyna
GTGCGTTGTATTGAAAATTGCGGGTTGTGCATCGACGGTGCTTTGGTAGTTGGCGTTTTGAGGCTACTACCGCATGATTTCGAATTGGACTCTATGGCTGATCTTTAGTTGGTGAAAGGGAAGCTCAACTTTTTATCTAGGGACGAGGTTGAGCAAACAAAAGGTTCGCAGTGAGGCAGCAAGCGATGTACTACCTAGTACTCCGGAGTGCTGAATACTACCACGATTAATAATATTAACAGCTCCCTTATTGCGTGATCATATGTTCGGCGGAACATGTGGTAAAGTAGAACCAGGTTATCTACTGCTTTAATGGTGAGCGTTGTTGCTGCTGTGGGCATCTCTGAGGATCGTTAGACTCTCGCATTGCGCCAAGCCCTAAGTGTACCAGACAGAGGTTCGAAATATGGAATATATCATCCGAATCGCCGACCTCTCCTCAGTTCCACGCCAGTATGTTGTTGAAGGGAATCCCAGTACCCGTGGGCTGCTTTACTCCGAGAAAGCTGTACATAGGTTTGAAGATGACTCATAGTTCTCACGTGTCAACTTTGGACGAGGAAATGTCGCTTCGTTTTCATTCAGGCTTCACAGAAAATGCAGCTGGTGTCATTCATGAAAAGGCGAGAACGGTAGAATATTGTTGGAAATGCGATCCTATATACGATGTCCCCGTATCGAGCCAAATTGTTTTCAGGAAACCTGAGGATTTCACCTCCTGCACCCGTTTTTAGGTCGCGTAGAAATTCTCGAGAGCTTCACGGTGGGACACTTGAAGCCGACTCCAGTCGAACTCTGTCTTTTGCCGTTGGCATGTCAGCCGTGGTGGAGTTTCTTTCAGTGAGTTCACCATGTTATTTAGCTGCACTAGCCATGACCCTGGTGCTTCATTTTCTGCCTCAATCGGTGTTAGGCCTTCTTCTGTCCGAGGAAATGTGCAAGGGTACTGTCGCCTTGAGGATCCAGCTACGGGGTGCTCGAATGGACGTCACATCGCTGATGTAAGTTGTCATGGCTGATGTCACCGAGTTGGTGTACGTCATTAATACGTTTAAGGCCAGCAAGGCTATCGCAAGTGCTGTTGCTCGTTCTTGCCCGTGTTCAAGCAGTCTCCGCGGTGTGCTGCTCGAAGCTCCTGATTGTACTAGAGGGGGATATGACAGTGCTTTGTGCAAGCTGAAATTGAGATGAGAAAACTAAAATTGCAATCGTTTGCATTGTATTAAAGTGTTTCCCTGGACAGTGCATACTTTGGCTTTGGGACATCGAATCAGTTCTGGACCCTGATGTTCTCTTCATACAATGCAAGCGATTGTATGAAGAGAACATCAGGGTCCAGAACTGATTAGGCACGCGCGCACCATGGCCTTAGCTGGCTTCACTCGCGCCAACAGCCTTCGTACCGCGGTTGTCGACTTCGACGGCTTTCGCCGACTAGTTTTAAGCCGCTGTCAACTCAACGGCCTACGCCCTCCCCCTGATGACTGGCTGCTTCAGGTCTCCATGATTGCTGAGCTAGCTACCGCCGACGCCGCCGCTACTGCCGCAGACAGCACCCAGCCAACGGTTCCACTGCCTAGGGTTGCCGCGTGTCCGCTTCCGACAGCACACCTTCAGTTACCAGAAGTCTTCTACTCCTCAGCTGGGAACATTGCGCTGGTTGCTGAGCTCCTTCTACCCGAGCACATTCTTCCGAAGTACTCTGACTTCATATATCGTGTCGTAGTCGGTGCTGTGCCGGTTCGAGCTCGCCTCGGCTTCCTCCCAGCTGACCAACGTGACTTCGTCTTCTGCGATGCGTTTGAAACACTCGAGCACCTCCTGCTCCGGTGCACCTTCACACGGGACGTCTGGGTGGGTCTAGAGCCGCTCATCTCGGTACTGGAAATTGAGCTTCCCACGACACTCCACCGTTTGCTCTTCGAACCACTCCGCACACGACTCCGGCACCGCCGCCGGGGTGTCGCGCTACTCTGGCCTATTCTTCGGGCTTGTGTGCTGTATACGATTTGGCTTGCACGCAATGACAAAGTCTTTCGCCCCGACACGCTTGACGTCTCACCACTCGCCGCCGCACACAGGGCGGCACATCTTGTTCGGCTGCATCTTCACCACCTTCTTCTTAATTCTGCTGACGGCACCCTCTTCCGCCTTGTGCACGCGCTTTGCGCCGAGGTGTGGACGCGAACCTTCATTGTACCTACAGGTGCCCTGACCGCCTCCCCGCGCCGCTAGTCCTCACGCGACTCCCCGCAGGCCACGAGAGCTCCACTTCCTTTTAAGTTATATCTCAATAGACTCAGTTCAACAACAACAATGTAAGCGATTGCAATTTAGTTTTCTCATCTCAATTTCAGCTTGTACAAAGCACTATTACATGTATACCCCCCTCTGGTACAATCAGGAGCTTCGAGCAGCACACCGCCGAGGCTGCTTGTTTCCCTGGGCAGTGCATACTTTGGCTTTGGGACATCAAATCAGTTCTGGACCCTGATATCATTGGAGTCTCTAGCTCTAGCCTTAAGCAGCTGTCTTTAAGAAACACATCGACATGCATTAAAGCTCATGCGTTTATTGTAAGTTTTAGCCAGTTTGCGGAATACGACACTTGTGTCCTCGACATCGCGATGTCGACGCCAATAAGTTCGATTATTTTATTCACAATTCATAATCGACTGAAATGGACTATTCCATCAGGATGTGACTTGACAGCAACGGGGGCGATTGATGGAAATGAGCACGATAAGACACCACAAAACCGAGATCAGCCGAACAAAGCGAGGTCCTGAAAAACCACAAGGAATTTATGTTCCAACCCACATTCAACGCAACACGAATGATCTGTTTACAAAACTATGCAATTTTGCGAGTTGGCTCCTTTAAACTATAATTGATGTTATTCGTGGCGTGAATTCCTGTCATTGGTCATGCTCCGTAGCCACAAAAAGGAGAATGCAATAAATATTTGCTAGTCTACGAGTGTAATCATACAATAGTGAGGCGCTCCGTCCCCAGATTCATAGTGTCAACTTTCTAGTACTGTCACGATGCCGCTCCACCCTTCACGAACTACAAATACAGTAGTAGACAATGTATGGTTTGTAAACGTTGCAGGGCACAGGCACAGCCTTTAACCAGCCTTGGAAATCAGAACAGTACGCATCGAGTAGCGTTTTGGGGTACTGTACGCTTCGAGTGATAATATAGTTTTGTATCAAGCACGTGATTAGGTAGCTGTGCAACTTAAGGAAGCACCAGACGGATTGGTGCTCAATAAAAGCGTCGAAGTGTTGTAAAGGTTTGGGCGAGTTTAGTATCCCAGTTGCTTGGTACTTTTGGGTGTTTGGCCGTGCTGTCGGCTGGTTAAAAGCTAGCTCTTTTTAAGCATTTTAATTATCTTTCATACCCAACCCATGCAGCATCCGCAGACACATTGCGTACAGTCATCGCCAGATGTACCCAGATCGCGCATTTGTGAGGCGCCAAATCAAATCAGAATGGGCTTCATTATCAGTTTTCACCCGTAGATGCCTGAGAACGACATTAGATGACGCTGGAGGATCGGTCACCTGAGCAACACCGGCCCATCGCCAATTCTCCAAGTATTTCAGATACTTTAACGACACGCGGTGAACACAGCGCGACTTCTACTGGCGCATAGTGGGCGCTTCGTTCTCAGACATGTCTGATTTCCTTGGGCGCAAGCAATTGAAGGAGCCGCCGCTGCCAAGCTTTAGCCTCTTGACTCACTATTCATTTGGATCGCCTCCGCTTACTCACTATCATGAAGGCCGCTATGATCACGTTCCTCGCCGCCGTCGCGATGGCCCAGGCCAAGATTGCCAGCTCTGTCCTCCGCGATCTCGAGGTCTCGGGTGCCTCAGATGTCTACATCACGCTCGACGACGTGACCCCAGTTCTCAAGGCTCTTCCCGAGTCCGCCGGTCCCAACGCCGTCCGCGACGCTCTCGTCGAGCATGCCACTGCCTCGCAGAAGGAGGCACTTGCACTCCTCGACGGCCAGAAGACCGAGTGGTTCTGGATCGCCAACTCGATTGTGTGTAAGGGTTGCCCGGATGAGGTTGTGAAGAAGGTGGCAGCGCTTAGCAATGTCAAGTCGGTCGTCAAGCTCCCCGTCGTGTCCGTGCCGGAGGTCCTTGTGGGTGACTCCGGCCGCACTGAAGCTGTCAACGAGTGGGGTGTTGATACCGTCGGCGCCCCTAAGGTGTGGCCATATTACACTGGCAAGGGCGCTGTTGTTGGTTCAATCGACACGGGTGCCTTCTACACCCACGAGGTCATCAAGAACAACTGGCGCGAGGACAAGGGCTGGTTCGATGCCTTCGCCAAGTCGGTGGACAAGCCTGCTGACATTGATGGCCACGGCTCGCACACGATCGGCACCATTGCCGGCGCCAACGGCATTGGTGTGGCCCCGGGTGCCCAGTGGATCTCGTGCCGCGGCCTCATCAACGGCCAGGGCTCGGCGGAGTCGCTGCTTACGTGCGCGCAGTTTATGCTCTGCCCCACAGACCCGAACGGCAAGAACCCCGACTGCAAGAAGGCGCCTCACGTTGTCAACAATTCGTGGGGCGGCAGCTCGAACGACCTCTGGTTCCAACCCGCGGCCGCTGCGTGGATCAAAGCCGGTATCATCCCCGTCTTCTCCAATGGCAACTCAGGCCCAGCCTGTGCAACGACGGGCAACCCCGGCTTCCTCGGCAACGTCATCAGTGTCGGCGCTCTTGGCTCGTGGAAGACGGATAGCCCCGTGGACCTTGCCTTCTTCTCGTCCAAGGGCCCCGCTAAGTACAACGACGCCAACGGCAAGCCGCTGAACCTCGTTAAGCCTGATATCGCTGCCCCCGGATTCTACACGCGATCTGCTGGTATTACGGCTCCTAACGCGTACGTCAAGATGGCTGGTACGTCCATGGCTGCACCCCACGTCGCCGGCGTTGTTGGCCTCCTCAAGAGCGCCAAGACGGACCTTACGTATGATGAAGTGTACGCGTACATCACCAAGTATGCCTACACCCAGGGCCTCACGCCTGAACCGGCTACGTGGGTCGGCAAGGCCAACGCGACGCTTCCTGGCGCACCCAACTGCGGTGGTGTCTCGGATGCCTCGTTCCCCAACAACCGCTACGGCTTTGGCCGCGTTGACGTTGCCAATGCCTTCGACAACGGCAAACTCAAACCCGTCAACCCCAAGCCCGCGTGCTAAATGTGTCATCGTTTTCCTTTATACGCGTCGTTGGTTTAGCGATGTTAGTGTGTGAATCCATGTAATTCTTCAAACGGAGGTTTTTATGGCAATTTTAACATCTCCATTGGCGCTCGTTGCAGGGGAACAGATGCAGCGCACCCGAAAATGCATTAGGCTTAAGACTAAATAGAGCAATTAACCTGCCGTGGACACAGCATCAACGGTCGCGTCAGCTGTCGGCGGGCACTAGCTTCAAGCGAGTTGACATACGAGTCCACGTCACCGCGAAGGTGAAGAAGTAAACGCACCTCGCCTTGTTGCACACCTCGACGCACAACGGGGTACCAAGCATCAACGGGAAAACCATCGAGAAGTTTGCGCAACGGAATCGACGCTGTGCCAGCGTGACGGCGATACCACACGGCGGAACTCACAAGGTTGACAGTTAGACACTCGTTCATCGGGTCCTTGACGTATAAATGAAAAGTCTCCTTCCAAGCGTTTGGACTTGTAGCCGTTTGCTTGAGTACGTCGCCTTGGACGTAGACGTGGCACTTAGAGTGCGTGGTGGCTACGTTGCTCGCTTGGACGACCGTGACGGACAAGCACATGACACCCCACGTCTTAGGAGGGCTAAAGACGGAGATGCTGGTGCTGAGCATGGAGTTGATAGTTTTTTAATGAAAGATTGTGGCGGCTACGGAGCAAACGTGTTACGATGCACTCGGCAATCTGCAGCTCGACGGTTGTGTGATTCTCGATTTGTAGATTGTTTGAGTCGTAAGTCAATGTCAATGAAGGTCTGGAGCAAGTTTGCCAGGGTTGCGAAGCCACCTGCACATATAAGAAATGAGATAGATGCATTTACAATGATTTTGGGCTTGTGCGACGGAGCAGTTGGTTGTTGCGTCGAGTGTTCGTTCTTTCGGCGCAAAATGATTCAGCAATTCACAAATAAATCCATAACCTGTCAGAATGAGTAGGCAAAAGTGAAATCCTGTGTCATTAAATACACTCGGGATGCAGTTGCGAGCTCAATCGCGAGGCCCAGTGCGCTGCCCGCCGTCCAAGCACATCTTCCCCCAACGCCGTTGCAGCGACCGCGTACACATTCGGCAACAGGTCGTCGAGTGGATACAGGCCAATGGCTTCGTACCTGATCGCACCTTTCGCTTCGATTCTCCGCCGTTGGACGTGACAGTGGTCGCCGAGGCGGTCCCGGGTGGTGGCAAAGGTCTTTGCGTCCTCGCGACACCTGATCGTTTGACCTTTATCTCCTCTCTTGGCACCGTCATTGATGTTCCTCTTCCCTTCAACGCTGCAGCCATCTTTTCTATGGAACAAGGAGTTCTTATTGAGCGGCAGAGCCTTCCAGCCTCGTCACTTGTCCATGGAACGACACGACCAGGCAAAAGCCCAATGCTCTTCAGCCTCTCCCACCCTTTAGAGGAAATCAAACCCGTTGTGCTCCAACTTGACACAACCTGCGATCGGCGCAACTGCATGTTCGTAGCAGATCCGCGGGAGACTGTGGTGCATGTACACCAGTGGCCGCCATTCATCGTGTTCTATCACCACGATGCATGCGTTTTTGCTCTCAAGCGCATCGTGTCATCCGCACCTTCGGTGGTCAAGATCAAGCCGAACTCGATCGTGCCCGAAATCGTCCTCGAGACCATTTGGACGAGCCCAGTGTTGCCGCCTACCGCCGATGGCGTCCGAGTGTTTGTCGCCTCCGACGTGGATGCTACGCCTCTGCTCGGTATTATGCACCCTCCGAGTCAGCAACTTCTCCTCCAGCGCCTTTCCTGGTCGGCGGAAGCTCTGGAGCTCACGACCAGCACAGCAACCCCCACATGCATAAAGTGCTTGGATGCAGTTTCCATGCTACACGAACGCGAGTCAACCTTTGGCTACGACTTGATTCTGCAAATGCCGAACGAGGTACTCGCATTGTACCGAGGCACCCATTACGTGTGCACATTGGACTTCGAAGCTTCTAGCGAACGGTTCGACAAGAACAGAGCTCGGCTCTTTGGTGGTGGCGCAAGTCCCATACAGAAGAGCACAAGCCAAATTGCCCTAAACATCCCCACCTCTCTGGATACGCTCCAGCTTCTGCAGTCAAGCATGCCCAACTCCTTTGCCTTGATTCGCGACGGGCTCCCCGAAGAGTTCTCTCTACCACTGAGCCTTGCGTCGCGGCCGCTTTTGGATCGTGTCTTCGCGGTACTTGATGCTATTCTGCCACCGCTTCTCGCCTTAAAGTTCCGAATCCACGTCGTGGCCGGGGACGACCCCTGGTCGACTTTTGTGTCGTCGTTGGTTGCCGCGCCATCTGGCGCCTGCTCGGCAGCTTCGGTGTTCGACAAGTTACGGCAGTCAGCTTTCCACCACAAGTACCGTGGATTGCCTTTATCGAGCGTCCGCAAGCCAACACCGCTGCCCCGCGCCCCACATACGACGCTGCCAGAGTTTCTACCAGACCTCCAGGCTCGGCTAGTAGACATCTTTCGCGGACTTCACCTACTCTATGAAGACCTAAAGCTCTCCAGCCTCATGATGAAGTTTTGCTGTGAGCTAGCTGATGTGCTCGCCCCCTTGGCGGCGCGCGAAGGCTGGACGGCATACGTCGCTCATTACGCCGCCGACGTGGGTCCTCGCCACTTGCCGGCGGCAGTCCTCGCTTCCGACCCGTTCGTTGGCCAGTTCGACGCACAGCCCGTCGATATCATGGCGTGGATTCAGCGTAAAATGGCGACACACCACTTCAATGTCGTCGAGTCCAAGAAGCTCGGTGCCCTTCGCAGCGTTGCTCGGTTCCCGACACTTGACGTCCTCGAGCGCACACGACACGTCGTGGAGTTATACGAACGCCTGTACCCCGCAACACCGGCACCGTTGCTCACCCGCGCCAATGACGTTGTCGCCTACCTTGGGCCTGAGCACAGGGCGTGGGAGGACATCCCAATGGGCGTTGCTCTGCCGATCAAGTATGCCATATATGTCTGCAAGCATTTTCCTCGGGACGATTTCGGCTCCGACGAGTGCCTTCTCGTAAATCGTCCCGACTTACAACCCGGAAACGAAGCTCCCCCGCGTGCGCCTGCACCGCCATTAGAGGGCGACGTCGTCGAAAGTACGAAAGACAACGACGACGGGCTTCCCGACGTGGTGGTGGCGAGCCAGACGCTGTTTCCCCGGGACCAGCGCCTCAAGGAAGTGGTCCGCTTGCTACGCTCCAACAAGCCTATGTATCTCAAGGTCGCGCGCGAGGCACACCACTCGGATGCGGATGTGCTGGCGTTGCAGCAGGCGCGGCTTCTCCTGCTGTGCAAGCGAGCCATGGCTCTCTCCGTGGCACGAGGCATGGTCACAATCGGCAGCTTGCCCCCCGCGACGGTAGCCGACGTGTCTTCTCCGTACACGTCGCGGTTGCCAATTCCCCAGATGCCGTTGACTGCGCGCATCGCGGGATCCAACGCCAAGACCGTACTCGACATCTCTGGATACAAGGAAATCACACACTGGCCGCAGTTTCACAACGGAGTGGCCACATCACTGCGGCTATCGCCGGCAGACCGCGTCACGGTGCAATGGGTTCTGTCGCACCAGCCCAAGCGGAACACGGAGGAGAGCGATGAGGCCGTCCGCGCCTTTGAGGAAGCCTGCGCAGGGCATGCTGGGTTTCTCTTTGGCCTTGGGCTGCAAGGCCAGCTGCAGTGCCAGTCACCCACGACTACGTACAAGTACCTTTCTCTCGGCGATGAACTCACGTCAGTGGGATTTCTTTTGGGCACGGCCGCCAGCACGCTGCATCACCCGAAAGATATGAACGTCGAGCGCGCAGTCGCCAAAATGCTCTCGATGCATATCCCGTCGCTCTGGCCGCCGTCGTTTTCTCATTTGCACGTGCCCCCCTCGGCGCAAACGGCCGCCGTCATGGGTCTCGGGCTTCTGTACCTAGGGACTGGAAATCGGCTCATGACAGAGTTCCTTCTCACCGAGATGACACAAGGCCCGGTCGTCGCTGGCGCTGCCGCCAACTCGGCTGCGAGTCCATCAACCGAGATGGTGCAATACGAGGGGTATGCTTTTGCTACGGGCTGTGCCTTGGGCCTCATCCTTCTCGGTCGTCGAAGTGACCCAGGCCTGGTGGACCTCGATGTGGACGCAAAGCTCACCAAGTACATGCTCGGCGGCGAGAAAGAGCCAGGCCACGGCATGTGGTCACCCATGGAGTTAAACTGCGTCCTGCGAACGCGAAAAAAAGGCTCGCGCGACTGCATCAACGTGGATGTGACAGCCTCCGGGGCCGCCCTCGCACTTGCCTTCATGTTCATGTGGAGCAACAATACTCCCATGGGACAACGCCTCCGAGTGCCCGCGACGCTCGTGCTTCTCGAAACCATTCGCCCAGATGTGCTCTTCGTGCGAGTCGTGGCGTCCAACCTCGTGCTTTGGGCGGCCATCGAGCCCACGCCCGAGTGGGTCGCGCGTGACCAAGTACCACCGCCGCTTCGCCCGACGGGACCGCACCGCTGGGCCTCCGGTGACCCCAGCACGGTTCAAGAAGCTTACGCCAACATTGTCGCGGGGGCCTGCTTCAGCATTGGCCTCAAATTCGCCGGCACCCAGCACCCTGTTGCCAAAGCGACATTGATCGGGTACATTGAAGAGGTGCAGGACTGGCGTGCTAAGCTTGGACGGTCCACAGACGTCAGTCGTGTGACGCTAGAGCGCGTGCTTGGCACGCTGGCGCAAGCCCTCGCGCTCGTAATGGTCGGCACCGGCGATATCGAGTGCACGCGCCTCATTCGAGCCTTGCTGGTGCGTCAAAAAGCGGACGTTCTTGGCGACGTTACGTACGGCAACCACATGGCCATGAGCTCAGCGCTTGGGCTACTCTACCTGGGTGGCGGCCGGTGTTCGCTGCTGCCAACGCCACTGGCAACGGCGATGCTCGTTGTTGCTTTGTACCCGATGTACCCATCGAAAACCACCGACCAGCGCTACCACCTGCAGGCTCTTCGGCACTTGTACGTGCTAGCAATCGACCGCACCCGCCTCCTCGAGGCTCTTGACGTGGATACACAGAGGTGGGCATCGATTCCTGTGCAAGTGTGGACGACGTACCAAGAGACGCCTCTCCAGCGTCTCACCCCTAGCCTGCTTCCAGCCGCACGCGTGCTGCGCCGGCTTGAGATTGACTCGAAAAGCCACTTTCCGATTCGTCTCGACTGGACTGCCACGGACAACCGTGCGAAGCTGCTGTGGGACAAAGGTGTGCTTCGCATCAAGCGGAGGCAAGGTGCTGATGAGAAGCACACGTTTCTTAGCCGATTTCGTGCGCTCTTCTCAACGCCGTCAGCATTGGGTGCCGGGGTCACCACCACCATGTGGCTCGCGTTTTGCTCGCGGGTGCACGATGAGTGCCGAAGCCAAAATAAGCCCGACCTCGTCTCACTGTACCTCAACGCCAAGCGGTGTGAACAGTCAACCTTGACGGCGCGCCTCAGCAACACGCTGATCGTCGCCAATTTGCAGCTCATGCAGCTTCACATGGAGCTCGAAGCCCACGTCTTTCAGCAACGCGACGAGAACGATAACATCGACGAAGTGGCCTCACTCGCGCAACTGATCAATGAGGACTTTACGTTGGGCTACAGCAACGCGCTTCTCGCCTACTTTGAGCGTCTCGACCTCACGCTTCCTGCTGCTGACAAGGTACCCGCAGTTTCGTGTCCAGCTTCCATCGAGCACGCCGCTTACTTGCGATACCTTGGCAGTCCACTTCTCGCCCACCTCGAGTAGAGAGCCCAACTTTCATTATAGTACTGTGACTAATGCTATTTGCCAAGCACATGCCGCCGTAAGCAAATCAGATTTAAGTGGAAACACTGCAATATTATGAAGGGTCGTTGGATTCTTCCATGTGAACCGCGCAGTCTACGGTCTCCTGCCGCGGCATTCGCTTCAAGAGCGGCTTCAAATCGCCTATAGAACACTACCATGGTCTTGTACATATTGTCGTCGGTGTTCGACGTGCGGTAGTCTGGGCATTTCGGCTAGCAGCAGGGCAGCCGCCCCCCAAGCAGACAACCAAATGTTGTTGTTCAAGTGGGTCCTCTATTATGATCATAAATACTAACTCGGCGAGATAAAAATGTTGGACTTCTTCGTTGTGCACGGATGAAGGCCTAAAGTGAACTAGGCCGTCGGGGTCGTTCGAGCTACCTTCGGTACCAGTTGCCGGCGCGGCCACTCGTGTTGCGCGAGGAGCCAGAGCAGTCGCAGAAGATCGGGCTGCTCGGGTTCTTGAACGAGACTGTGGTGCAAGTGCAGTTGAGCAACTCGGGCTGCTTTCACGGCGACCAATTGCATCGATACCAAACCAAACGTGTCATTAGCGAGGTCAATATGCAACTATCGATGCCAAACAGAATA
>JNBR01001051.1:0-22453 GCA_002081595.1 Achlya hypogyna
ATTTTGCCAACCGAACGCACCCGTAGTATTTTAGAAAGTAGCCTTGCAATCGCCAAAAGCAAATTTTTCCAGGACTGATAATGGCCCTCGTGGCACCCCGGGGCACAAGAAGTGTGATTTTGGTGACTGAAGGCGAAGTGTTTTATCCGAATTCGGATACGGGTTAGATACGTTGTTGGGCGTTATTTCGGACAACGCTTGACAACGATGGGGGCCTCAGGATCCAAGGGGAGCAAGGAAGAGTTCACGTACGAGGACTCGGATGAGGGATTCACCGAAGCACTCAAGGTCAACCTCCAGCGCCTTATCGCGTACGCCAAGAGCGCTGATGCCAGCCTTCAGCGCGAGGTGGCGGAAAAGCTAGCGAATGAGGCGGTGAAGCGTATGCCTCGGCTCGAGTTGCTTCGGGATCACATATTTCTTAGCTGACCGCCAAGTGCAAATCGTCGAGCTAGATGGCCTGCAGCTACTGTTACCACTCACCCAGTCCAAGGACACTGAGGTCCAGCGACTAGCTGCCCACGCGCTAGCGAACCTCTCTGTTAACTGTACAGCGCGCTTCGGACAAAAGCCCCCGCAATTCAGTTATTGTAGCGGACAACCAGACAAAGATGGCAAACGAGGGAGGAATCGACATGCTCATTGACTTACTCGCATCCGACAACGAGCACGTTCAACGTCAAGCTGCCAAGGCCCTCGCCAACCTCGGCGTTAATGGTTTGTACTTAAATCTCATACTCCAGGTTGTACCGAAATTTAGTTGACAACAAGGAGAAGATCGCCAAGGCCGGTGGTATTAAGCCTCTCATTCAACTTGCGTGCTCCAAGCAAGTGGGCGTTGCTGTCGAGGCTATTGCAGCCTTGGCCAACTTGGCCGTGAACGGTACCTGCTGACAGCGATGATCGAACCCAAGTGTACGTTTGGCAGACGCCAACGAAGTGGAAATCGCACGGGAGGGTGGCCTTGAGCCGATTATCCGCGGAGCCAAGTCGGACTCGATGGAGCTCCAGTCGCAAGTCGCCCGTGCTCTGCGCAACTTGTCCGTCAACGGTTCTGCGGCTCCTATATGGCTAAGAAATCTCACATGGTCGTAGCTGAGAACAAGGAGATCATCATTCGCCTCGGCGGCGTCGAGGCTCTCCAACTCTTGGTTCGCTCACCCAACGACCGCATTTGTCAGCAAGCGACGCGCGCCCTCGTGAACCTGGGCGTGAGCACGTCGGACTAAGACTTTTAGCAAACGCGACGTCTTATTTCATTTGCATGCAATCGCGCTAGTTTTGACGCTTGGCTGTGCGGTTGTCGGACCGTTTGCTGGGGAGCCACGCGGCGAGGGGTGGCACCTGGCTCGCGGCTGCCGCAGCCGCGGCACCGTTCGTGGCTTGTTGGGGCATCATGGTTCTTCGTTGCATCTCCCCCCCAATCTACACGACACGATGAGATGCTTTCACACGTTACGGCTTGTCCACCTCGTAAAACGACGACATGAGCAACGCCTGCTCGCGCTTTTGAATCGACTTGAGATCCTTGAGTTTCGACTCGAGCAGGTCGACCTTGGCCTGCTTTTCGGCCAGCTGGTTGCGGTGGGTGCTCATCGCCACCATGTACTTGCTCTGCACGGCGTGCAGCGTCTTCTTCGTGTACGTCTCGAGCTTCTCCTTGTCCTGCGACAAGTTGTTGATGGTCGTCTCTTTTTCCTTCAGTCGGTTTGTGAGTTCACCAATCGTCGCCCGCAGCGAGTCGCTCTCCTCGATGTTAAGCGTAAGCTTCCGGGCCTGTTCCTCGTGCGCCTGTAGTTGTGATGCCAACCGCGCGTTCGTCGCTTCGAGCTGCTGCAGCTGTGCTGGGGACACGGCGCCATCAGTCCCGGGTGCGGCCTCCGAGAGCTGCTCCAGCTGCCGCTTCATCTCGAGCGCCTTCTCCTGCCATACAGCCTTCATGCGCAGCGCGTCGTCCCGCTCGTGCTGGAGTAGCAGCACTTCGCCACTTGGGCCGGAAGCTGGTGTGGCGGTCGCAGAGGCTTCGCTGCCCGGCGTCGAGCTGAGCTGTTCTTTAAGCATCTTATTCTCGCGCTCAAGGCGGGCGATTTGCTCCCGAAACTGCATGCCGCCACCGAGCACGTCCGCCGCGCTCGTATACATGCCAATGTCGCTACCGTCTTCATCCGGTAGATTGGCTCGAAGCTCTTCGAGCTGATGCTCAAGGAACTCCTTCCCGTGCATGGCCGTCTCGAGCTCCTCCTGCATTTGGCGCATCTTTTGCTCCTTGATCTGGAGCGAGGACATGATTTCGACGTTGGCTGTCTCGAGCTCCACGACTTGGTTCTTGTACTTCTCGATGGCGAGCTTGAGGGTGGGCATCGTCTTGATCGTACTCTCGAGGTCGAGCATTTTCTCGAGGTACGACGAGTTTTGCGCCTCCACCTCCTTGACGTGCTGCTTGATCGTGTTCATTTCGTCCAGCTTTTGCTTATACTTGGTCACCGTGCTCTCGAGCTTGGCCAAGGCCACAAGCTTGGACCGAGAGATGTCGAGCTCGTCCTAGGGACATTAGCACACGAATTCGACGTAAAGGTAGCGTACTGCTTGGCGGCGGACTTCGTGCTCAAGGACCATCATGCGCTCAGTAGACTCCTTCTTGATGTGGTTTAGCTCCTCCGTCTTGGCCTGAAGCTCCATGTTGAGCGCGTGTTTCTCGGCATTCACGAGCTCTTCAAGTTTCTTGTTGTCACGGGCAATGGACTGCTGCCTTTCGAGGTTGAGGCGCCCGTTTTCATCTTCAAGAGTTGCGATGCGCGCGCGGCAAGCCGTTAAGTCGATCGACAACTTTTCGTACTCTTCCGTGATACGGCGCTTGTCTTGCTCTGCGTCTTGCCATTTCATTTCGGCCGTAATGAGGCGCTCCTTGATCTCGTTCATCGCGGCATCTGTTTCCGTGTGGCTGTACCCACGCAAGGGGGTCATATCCGCAGGAATGGGCGGTGGAACGCTCGGGGACAGAGTCGGAGAGAATGCTGAGCCGCTGCGACTGCCGGTGGGCGACATGGGTGGGAAAAACGATGAGAGCTGTTCGATGAGGCTCATCACACACAGCTGCACCCGTTGCTCAAGACCGAGGATGCGCATGACGAACGTCTGTCGGTCAGCACTGTTCACGGCACAATAGAGGATTAACGCAGCAAGCTTGCCGAGCTCAACCTCCGTAGGCGCATCCATCGTCGACGCGCGCGAGATACCGTTTAGATCCACGTATGTTGCGACGTCGCAGCGTACATTAAGCTCCTCCTGGTAAAAGGTCTCGATGCCACGGGCGATCGCGTTAAAATTGGCTGACTTGAGGATCCACGTCATGTCGGCTTCCTCTTTGAGGCTTCCTAGGTCGATGTAGTCGATGTCACTACAGGTACATGAGCTGCGACGCTTCTTGCGCGATCTTACATGCGGTGAAGAACGCGTCCGAGAATGATGCCATCGGCCATGGCCTGCCAGGAGCCCGCAGTACCAACGTCGGAGTCCACGGAGAAGGTCTGCAGCCACTCGAGGAGCGACGACCGCTTGTCCTCGTCCATGCTGAACGCGCTCGGGTCTTCCATTCGTACGCCCGACCTGTTCTCTTGGGAGAAAAATGCAAATGGGATCAATAGGAATTGACTGTGTCATCTTTTTCCACCTTTTTGACCAATGAAATGCAGACGAATGCGAGACATATGACCAATCAGCGTCCGTTGCTATTAAAGCCGTGGATCTCGGCAGCTTGTCATGCGCAAAGTCGGCGCAGTCAACAAAGAAATGACGGCTCTCCTCGGAGGTGAAGGAGTTGCCTGCGCAGATATGCGATGAAGCCAGACCAAGTTGACGGGTTGTTGAACAGTTGCATGAGGTTGAGCTGTTTGGGGCACAGTGGAGAGCTGACGAGAGCGCCGACGTTGCGTTTGCCAACCACACCCAGCGTGGGGTGCGAAGGATTGATGTCGAGAGACTCTGAAACCTTACTTTCTCCAAGATCTGATGCCACCCAAGTGGCATGCAGCCCAGATCTTGCCACAGCTGCGGATGTTTCGTTATCAGTGGCAAATGACAAATTATATGTGAGACGTTATAGATTAACGTCAATGTCTTTAGTTGTCCGAGACGACCCACTCGTCAATCGAGCGCGTGTAGTCCTGAATCTCGGCCTGCGTGAACCACATGCCGATCTCGTGCTTGGCCGAGTCGGGGCCATCCGAGCCGTGGACGAGGTTGCGGCCCGTGGAAATGCAGTTATCACCGCGAAGAGTGCCAGGGGCAGCCTGGTTGGGGTTGGTGGCACCCAGGATCTTGCGGCCAGTCAAGATGACATCCGTGCCCTCCCAGACCATGCACACGATGGGGCCCGACGAGAAGTACTTGACGAGGCCACCAAAGAAAGGGCGGCCAGCGAGGTCGGCGTAGTGATCACGGGCACGGGCCTCCGTGGCGGTCATGAGCTTGAGGGCAACAAGCTTGTAACCCTTCTTCTCGAAGCGGGCAATGACCTCCGAGATGAGACCACGCTCCACGCCGTCGGGCTTGATGGCGATGAACGTGCGCTCGTGCTTAGTGCCGGGCACACCCGTGTAGGGAGTTACACGCGGCGCAGCCTTGTTCTGCGAAGGCGCGGCAAAGGCGAGGGCCGTGGCAGCGGTGATACCGGCGGCGACCATCCAGGGCGCGGTGGCCTTCTGGGCGAGGGCAGGCGCCTGCGTGCTGAGGGCGCGAGCAGCGGAGCGGGAGACGGTACGGGCGACACGGCGAGCGAACATGCTTCGGGGAGACGGTGGAAATCCGAGAATGGCACGAGCACCTCACGTTCACAAGCTCTCGCTCCCTGGTACTTGATTGGCCGCTGATGTTACATTCGAAATATCTCACGCAAATCGTGTAACGTTCGAAAAATCACTCAGAAATAGTGTTAAGTTCTGTCTGTAACTGGTGCCATGTGCTTGCTCAAACGGAATGGCGTGGTGCTCAGTTTTTACTGCGGTGCTCCACCGGACGGAGTGGTTCGTACCCTTAGCCTCATCTTCCTTCTCCATGTTTCATGAGGACCCGTGTTGCCCGAGGCTACGTTCCACAGGCTGGGCGCTTGGCACTGAACAGAATCTTGCCGCTGAGATTCAATGGTCGTCAGTGCCAGCCAAATATTGCATACAGCTGTGCGTTGCGCCCTGCCATACTAAATCGCTTCGTTGTCCATGCCACATGCATCAGTGCACGAACGGAGCCGCACCGCGTCGACTTTACCGAATATGGATTGATAAGTAGGGATTGTTGGACTATCACAATTGGTAGTAAAGTACATTAGAAGAATTATTGGCAGTCAAGTGTGAACAAGCTCGTGATGTTGCAATATGCAAGCCTACTGTAATAACACTTGAAACTCATCTTTCCGTTTCGAATCATGTGTACCTAAAGAGGCACGATTTCATACGAACGAGACCAAAAAGGTCAATCATAGTTTCGGTGGTTTTCCTACTCGTGTTCCTACTGCTACCTAAGACACAAATTAAGGAGTGAATGAGAAGCGAGTTGCCGACAAAATTGACTGGTGGCAGCGATGCCTCCACAAATTAATATATCCCAACCGCCCACAATCTATTTTCACAGAAATCCTGATCATTGGTGGGCACTGCCCTTGCCAAGGTACGATGCAAGCGCACATTATCGAGCGGTCGTACTTCAGCGAGCAGATGGATGTTGCGGGTCATTCAAGCGAGCATGGTGGCAACCCGCCGGACTCTCCGGTCGAGTAGCACCACGGCGCAGGTCGTTGAGGATGCCGTCGTCCCGGCAAAACGCGCCAAACGCGTTAAACGCACGGCGAAGCCGTTGAAGTCTGTTGATGTTGATCTGCCCAGGCCACGGAGTGCGGATCCGGCTGGGCGAGTCGTAGCAGCCTACCCTCGCCTTGTACAGGGCCAGCTCCTGAAGCGCTACAAGAGGTTTCTTGCGGATGTTCAGCTCGCGAACGACGAAGTCGTTACCGTGCACTGTCCGAACACGGGCCCCATGATCGGCCTCCTCGATCTACCCCTCGCCCCGGTCCAACTCTCCATAAGTGATAACCCCAAGCGTAAGTACGCTCATACACTCGAACACATCCAAGTCGAGGTATTCGCTTCTATTCAATTTGCAAGGGACTTACCCATTCTCCAGAATGGATCGGCCTTGGAGTGGGTTGGTGTGCACTCGACATCGGCCAACGGAATGGTTGGCACGGCCCTTCGCAATGGCTGGCTGCCCGAGGTCGTCGAAAACCGCACGATCACCAAAATCCAGGCAGAGGTCAAGCACACGCAGCACAGCCGCATAGACTTTGTTGTTGAGACGGAGGGCCCCAAGACGTTTTACATTGAGGTCAAGAGCGTCACGCTGGCGATGCCGGGTCAAAAGGCTGTCTTTCCGGACACTGTCTCGACGCGCGCACAAAAGCACATTGAAGAGCTCATCTCATTCCAGTCCAAGCAGAGCTCGAAGGACATTCAGTCCACGGTTCTCTTTCTTATCCAGCGACGAGACTGTGAATCCTTTGCACCGTCGGTTGCGCACGACGCGGCCTTCGCCAAACTATGCGCCGAGGCCCACGGCGCTGGCGTCGCCTTTTTCGCATATGACTGTGAGCTCGTGGCGCAAGATGACCAGGGGCACGTACTTCTCAAAGGCTCCGTACCCGTTGTGTTTGATTCTGAGGCCAAGTCGTAAAATTCTTTATCATCATTTGGGTGCTAGCTAGCTTGTCATCACGTAATTTTGTGCGCGATGGGATGATTTACTTCCAGCTCACAACCAGACGAGTACTAACGATGTCCGAAGGCGGCCGCGCAGTCTTTTAGAGCTCTTTAGTCGTCAGTTAGCGGACGTCGAACGCCCAGCCCAAAACTTTTCGTATGACTTTGTGTGTTTTTCGAGCTTCTTGATGAGCTTCTTGCGAGCCGTCTTGGTCAGCTCGTTGCCGTCGTTGTCTCGCACAGGAACGCCCTATTCACAAGTAAAGTATTGCAACACATGCGTTGGCGCACCTCATCGTCAAAAACACTGTATTGGCCCTGGAACTGCCGCGCATCGCGGAAGAAGTTGGCCGGCGAAACTTGCATGTCGGCCTCGAATTCGGCCTGCTTGGCCACGAGCTGCGCCTTGACCGGGTCTTCATCCACCTCTGCGGCAGCGAACACCTGGGTTTTCCAGTGGGCAGTCCCGGGCGCCACGTCTTCAATCTGAATGCCGAGCGGTGGCAGAGTCGAATCCCTAACCGATCCTTAGCCCAGCGACGCCCCGTGACGTACCGAAGGATGTCGCAAAGCTTGAGGATGTCCTGGCACTGCGGGTCCTTGGGGTTTCTCAGTGCGACCTGCCGCACGCGCGCTCGGAAGGCGGAAAATTCATCGAGGATGGCGTTCGCGTGCTCCAGGCCTGACGCCTCGTGCGCCGCCGAGGTGGGAGCGGCCAGCGCCACGGACGAGAATCCGGCGATCGACTGCTGCAGGCCGAAGAGCTGGCACATCTCCAGGACATACGCGGCGACGCGGCAAACGACGTCGACCGAGACGGCCCCGGGGCGCGCCTGCAGCTCGCGGTGGACGAGCGACATGAGCGCTGTGAGCTCCACGAGGACGCTGGGCGTGTCGAAATCGTCGCGCATTGCACGGTCCACGGCCGTCTTGGCTCTGGCGAGCCCGAGAAGCAGCGGGTCATCGGGCGTTTCGAGGCGGCGGCAGAGCTCGGGGCTCTTGCTGAGCGCGAGGACAGTTTGGAAGAAGGACACAAAGCGCTGCAGCAGCACATTGGCGTCGCGCATGCGGTCGAGGGAGAAGTGCACGTTTGTGTTGTACTTGTATTGAAGGCAGAAGACCCGAAAGGCGTCGGAAGATGCCCCGGGCTCGCTGAGAAAGTCGCGGATCGAGATAAAGTTTTTGAGCGACTTGGACATTTTGAGGCCCTTGATGTAAAGGTGGCCGAAGTGGACGAAGTGCTTGCACCACGTATGCCCTGCCAGGAAGATGAGCGCCGACGACAGGACCGGTAGTACCGGGGGTATGGTGGTGGTACCCATCGCACTGCGCGACCTCGTTGTTGTGGTGCGGAAAGCACAGGTCAATGCCACCTGAATGCACGTCAATAGCACCGCCGAGCACGTGATGGGTCATTGCAGAGCACTCAATGTGCCAGCCGGGGCGACCACGCCCGAAGTCCGAGTCCCAGCCGGGTTCGTCAGTTGTCTTGGACCTCTTCCATAGTGCGAAGTCGCGGCTGTTGCGCTTCTCGCTACCAATGCCATTGTCGTCGACGACAATGTCAGTTGCTTCGGTCGCCGCGTTGGGCGCGAGCTTCCCATAGTCGTCCCCCAGGGCTACGGTGTCGAAGTACACGCCGTCGGTTGTGCGGTACGCGAACCCGTTGCGCTCGAGGGTTGTGATGTAAGCGAGAATCTCGGGAATGTGCTCGCTTACGCGTGTGATAGCGGAGGCACGCAGAACGTTAAGTGCAGCGAGATCAGAGAGGAAAGCAGCTTCGTGCTGCCGCGCGACAGCCTCCATAGAGCGGCCTTCGCGCAGCGCGGTGGCGATGATTTTATCATCAACATCCGTCATACCCATCACAAGGTTGATGTCTTGGCGAAAGTACGTTGTGAGCACTCGCCGAAGAATGTCCTGGCTCACGTAGCTGCGAGCATGGCCGAGGTGTGCGCTGTCGTAGACCGTCGGGCCACAGACGTACCACTTCAGCGGGCGAGAGCCCAGCGGCAACGGGTCCATTTTCCCCGAGAGCGAGTTCAGTGCATGAACTGATGCTGTAGACGTTGACAGGTGGCGCGACCATGGCAATGCCTGTGCTCGGCGAAGCTGCCTGAGGATGCGCATGGAAAATATTGGTTGATGTCCCTGGTTGGCGGGACGTATTTAATGATGTTTGTTACAAATAACTAGTCTTGTTAAGCATATTGGAAAAAAATAATTAGTGTATTTTTGGCCAATGCACGTGCTGTATCGGAATGTTTTTAGCCAATCCGTGAAGGAGACCGTGGAAGATCGAAGGTTCACTTTGCGAAAGGATGTCCGAGGGAAGTCCCAAGGCAGCGCCGACGGCTGACATGATGAACGATGCGGTGGCAGATAAGCCGACAACGATTGATTCAAAGGAGGATGCAGGATCGAAAGAGGAAGCTGGGTTTCGAAGAAGGTCCATGATTCCGAAGCGGGCCGCTGCTACTTCATCACCGGCGACATCGGGTAAAGAAGATGGGGTCAAACCATGGAGAAAGAAAGCTGGTCTGACCGAGCCGCCTTCGGCCTCTGGAAAGGAAGACGTAGATAAGCCATGGAAGAGGAAGGCCAGTGCCAGACCCGCACCTACGACTTCGGATGCTGTTGATATCGTCGAAGTGGTTGAGCCCTCGAAGAATAAGCAAGCGGTCGAAGCCTCCGTGGCGTCTGACAACGAGGCGGCATCGAAGCTTACAAAGAGCTCAATAGTAGTGAGAGAACAGGACGCTAATGCCGATAACGTGGTCCAACGCGCCAAGAAGCCGCCAGTCACGGCGACCGATTCCCCTGTTACCTCTGGCAAAGAAGATAAGCCGTGGAAGAAAAATCGAGCGCAAACGCCGAAGCCACTCGCAAAAGACGACACCCTCGTGGCCGAACGACCGCAAACCGTAAAAGCACGGGATACCCCTACTACACCCAAGACGGACGCCGTGCAGGTGTTCGAGCCAACGAAGTCCACAGCACCTGACCCGTCGGCTCATCCAGCCCCGATCAGCCAAAACAATCACGCAACCTCTGCTCCAGAGACGGAAAAAACAATGGAACCGACCTACGCAGCCTCGCATCCTGATGCCACAGCGAGCGCTCGAACGCGAGAGCCAAACCCTGCAGTCACCGAGCCCGCTGCGGCAGCACCCCTCACTCGACAGCTCTCCTCGCGAACGGCATCAGTGCAACCGCCAATAATCGCCGCCCAAGGCACAGCAGACACCGGCGCCGTACCAGCCAAGACAACGGATGCAATCGCCGCCGAGTTTTCAAGTTCAGTTGCACCAACAGGCTCTCCGATGGTTGCTTCATCCTCAAGGTCCACTAAGTCTACGGACTCTGCTGCAGCGGCTAACTCACCGCCTCCAACGACCCAGCCAGCTAAGTCGCCGACTAAATCTGTCGCTTCGTCTCCTTCAAGAGCACCTCGTAAGCACCGCGCGACGTCGAAAGCAACTGCTGATCCAGCGTCCCCACCGAAACGGTCGAAAAAGCACAAGACGACATCGCCCAAACGTAGGCCACCTCGCAAACAAGGGCCCGTGAAGGCCTCATCGAGCGACTCGAGCGACGAGGCCCCGGTGCGGCGCATTGCCAAGCCACTGCCGCGCAACAAGCGCAAGAGTGGATCGGCGCTCTGGCCCGAGCGTGAGAAGGCATTCGAGCACTTTCGCTGCGAGAACATTGTGATGCCGGTGCCTGAGGGTCCCAAGGCACCAGCGCGCGTGAGCAAAACGTCTGCGTACTGCATCGAGCTGCACCTGGTGCAAAACTGGCCCGTCGCCGAGAAGCTGCAGCACGCGGTGCTGCACTACGGCGTGCAAGTGACGTTCTTCCACGGAGGCACACGGCGGTTCTTCGGCAACACGTGGCGGTCGCCCGAGATTTCGGAGACGAGCTACGCCGACGTGCGCCTGCACATGAATCTCGCCTTCCTTACGGACGTCGTCGACCCGGGCTGCGTGGCCGTCGTTGAGCTCATCGCACACGAAAAGCGAGGGTCGTCGACGCTCACGGCGGTCTCCCACGGCTGCGGCTGGTGCCTCCTCCCGCTCTTCGGCCAGAAGCTGCTTCCGACGAGCACCGAGGCGCTCGCCGTCAGCGTCTTTGCCGGCAGCCCACGCACGTTGTGGGTGACACCGCCGGCCGACTGGCAGGCGCAGCCCAAGCACTCGGGATGCAAATTGCTCTACCACGTCCGGGCCTACGACCCATTCCTCAAGCTCTACCAGCTCGTGCGCAAGAACGAGCTTGTGTGCGGCACCGACCGCATTCCCGGACTCAAGGAGATGTCGCTCGTGGGAATCGCGCCGGCCAAGCTCGAGCTTTCGCGCGTAAAGCTGCCGCGGGAGATCGCCGTCGCCGAGGAGTTCACGGTGACGGTCACGGCGTCGCGCGTGTTCGTGCACCTGCGAGAAGAGGTCGAAAAGGGGCTTGTAGAGCGGCTGGCAAAGACCCGGAGGGCGCTGTATCCGCTGGCCGAGACGCTGGACGGCCAAGTGGCGACGCGCGTGCTCAAGGTGGCGCTGCACAACGGCCGGTGCTTCCGCACGCGCCAGCACACGGTGCCGCTCAAGGTCGAGAACGGCAGCAACACACTGAGCGCCGTGGAGCACGTCGTGAAGCTCAAGGGATACAGTCTCTGTCCGCTCTTCGCGATCGTGCTCGTGCTGCAGTTCACGGTGCAATTTCGACTGGTGTGGCCCAAACACGCCAAACCAGTGAGCGAGAAAGAGCCACTGCCGACGGAAGACGTCGTCGTCGTTACAATGGGCGCCCGGGCCCTCGTGCCGAGTGACGGCAAAAAGTTTTACTACCACGACACATCGCGCCTCGGAGCCGACGGCGACAACCAGGCCGAGGAGGACGCTGTACTGCACGTTGAGCTGAAGAGCGGTTCCTACGCGCGGCCGTACTCGGACAACGTGCTTTACACGTCTCCGACGTGGACCGATAGCGTCAAGCGCGGCAAGCTCGAGGAGGCCATCGCTTCCTGCGATGTCGAAGTCCTCGTCGACGGCGCGTCTCTGAGCTCGTCCGACGACGACGCGCCTGTCGAGGACTCCAAAGCACCGCCCGCAGAGCCCGAGGACGCCTACGCCAAGAACCTGCGGGACGAAGCCGCGCGCGACGCGACGTTGGCCAAGGCACTGCAGACGACGCTCAACCCGACGACCCCCGCCGTGCGCCCCGTCGACCGCCGCCTCGGACCCGAGCCGCACCTCACGACCATTGTGTCGGACGATGTGACCCCGGCGCAGGAGCTCTCGCGCGCGTCCAAAGCGCTGCTTACACGCCACGGCGTCTACGACGATGCGCCCAGTTCGCCGCAGCGCGCGCCGGTCGTGGCACCGGCTAAAGTGGCGACCACTCTTCGCGACGAGCTTGCAGACGGGCTCAATCTGCTCGAGGTGCAGTTCCAATTCGCCGCTTTTCGGCCCGCAGCGGGAACCCCCGTGCCCATGTCTCTGCACTTCACGTTCCAGTTCTACACGTTTGCGCCCACAAAGACAGACCGATTGCTAGTGACTGCCACGCACACGGCGGCCACGTACCTGCTATGCCGGCGGCAAGAGGGTGGCAAGCCCAAACCGGCGCCAGCTCTTGGCTTCGAAGTGCACACGACGCGCCACTCGGCTCTCGAGCCGCGGGCGTTTGCGTTGTACTTGCAACACAAGGCGCTGGTGATCGACGTATGGGACGGGGACAGCTTGCTGCAGCTCGGTACGATGGTCATCCCGCTGGCGGCACTACTGCGGCAAGGCGCGCGCGTCAAAAAGCACCATGCGGAGTACGCGGTGCAGACGCTACCCGCCGACGACAGCGGCCTCAAGACCATTGTTGGCGCCGTACAGGTGCTTATGAGCCACTACGCGTCAGCGTCGACGCCGTGTCCTCCGAGCGTTGTGGCGCCTACGGCAGATGGCAGCTCTAACTGGCGGCTTGCCGCCGGTGCCGCTGCCGCCGGCGCGCCATCGGAGCCTCGCCACCGTGTGCGCGCCCGGCCGCTGGCCGAGTCCAACGAGGAGCTGCGGCAGCTTCTCGTGAAGGAGCGCTTCTACGCGCCACCAAACACGGCCCGCAGTGGCGTCAAGGCCAACGGTAGCGCGAGCGACGGTTCGTCGCTGACGCGAGAGGAACTGGAGCTGCTCTGCCGCCGGTTCGCCACCCAGGCCACTCGCTGCAACCGGCTGGACGCGAACGCGCTGCTGGCGCTCGTGTCCACGCAGCCTTCGGCCAAGCCACCGACCAACGCCGCTGCCAAGCCCGACCCCTCGGCCTTCCTCGAGCAGCTACGCGCCGTATTTCTGCAGGCGCACGCCCAAGGTCTCCAGTTCAAGCAAATGTTTGCCTTTCTTGACGCCAACGGCGACGGCTTTCTCACGCCGGCCGAGTTCGTTAAGGGGCTACGGCAGCTCGGGCCGTTATTTGCGTCGTTGCCACCGGCTGCCATCTCCGCCGTCGTCGGCTACTTTGACACAAATGGCGACGGGCGGGTCAACTACAAGGAGTTCTTGGAGTTCGTCCACCAGGCGTGCTGCATCGACCTCCTTGACGAGCTGCGCGCCGTGTTGCGGCGGGCGCTGGACAAAGGCCTTGACGTGCCCTCAATCTTCCGGCACATCGACACCTCGGGCGACAACACTGTGTCGTATTCCGAATTTGAGACGGCGCTCGCGCAGCTCGATTTCCAGGTGCAGGACCGGGCTATGTTTGAGACGTTCTGCCGGCAGCTGGACGCTGATGGCGACGGCGCCATTTCGTACATGGAGTTCATTGCATCCATGGGCCTCGTAGTGCAGGCGCAGGACGCCCTCCTGAGCACTCTTAAGACCAAGCTGCAGCGCACCGTGGCTGCAGGCATCGACGTTGGCGAGCTCTTTCATCACGTCGATAAGGACGGCAGCGGCGCCGTGTCCTACGACGAGTTCGCAGCACTGATCAAGGAGATGGACCCCGCCACGGAGCTATCGGACACGTTTCTACAAGAGCTCATACGCCGCGTCGACGCCGACGCAAGCGGCACCATTGAGACGACTGAGTTCATGGCATTTGCAGGGCTGCCGTACGACCCTGCAGCATCGGTGCAACGGCGCCTTGAGCGGCTCCTATCGGCGGCGGCCGCCACTGGTGTGAGCGTAGCCGATGCCTTCCGCGAGTTCGACAAGGATCACAGCGGCACAGTGACCCCGCAGGAGCTGCAAGCCGCGTTAGCGTCGTTGAAGTGCCCACTTTCGGACGGCGACCTCAAGCGCGTAATGAAAAAGGTCGACGGCGACGGCGACGGCAGTGTGTCGTACAAGGAGCTGCTGCACTTTTGCTTCGGGGCTAACGCGGCGGCCGTTGTGGCCACCCCTGTAAAAGCGCAGCTCGCAGCGCTCTTCGAAGCCGCGGCAGCCAAAGGCCTTGATCTCACGCAATGTTTTGCACATTTTGACAAGGACGGCAGCAACGAGATCACGACAACCGAGTTCGCCACGGCGCTGAAGGAACTGGCGTTTACGGGTGTTGACGATGACCTTATCGCCGCTATCGTCGCCCAGCTGGACACCAACGGCGACGGCAAGATCGCCCTTGACGAGTTCATTGCGCTCGCAACGCCGCGGACGCAAGCGACCATGCGCGCCAACGCTGCGCCGCACACGCGGCTCAAGACGATGCTCACCAAGGCCGTAGCACAGGGCGTTGACGTCCGCCGTGCGTTCGAGCACTTTGACGCTGCGGGCTCTGGGGTCGTCTCGTACGGCGACTTTGAGGCGGCGCTACGGCAACTCGGGGGCAACCACGTCTGGAGCCCCAAGGAGATCGAGCTCATCCTTGGCCACCTCGACAAAGACCAGTCGAAGACCATTTCGCTCGAAGAGTTTTGCGCGTTCCTGGGACTGCCTCCAGCACCGCTAGAAGCGCGATTCTGCGCACTACTCGCTAAGGCAGTGAGCCAGGGCGTGTCGGTCGCCCAGTCGTTTGCGCACTTCGATCCTGCTGGCGTGGGCTTCGTGACGCCTGCGGCTTTTCGGGAGCGGCTGGCTCATCTGAGCCTCGGCGAGGCGCCGCCAGACGAGGCTGACCGCCTCTTTGCCTCCATAAACCGTAGCGGTACAGGCGAAATCACCGTCGCCGAGCTGGGTGAATTTCTCGGCGGCAAAGCGTGCGCTGGTGGTGACGTCGTGATCCCCTTGCCGCCGATCGAGAAGCTACGAGGCCTTTTCGACAAAGCAAACGCTGCCGGTGTCGACGTGCAGAGTGCCTTTGCGGCGTTTGACAAGGACAAGGACGGCAGCGTGAGTCGAGAGGAGTTCGCCGCTGCCTTGGTAGAACTTGGCTTCGGGGAGCTGAGCGCCGCAGATGTGGCAAGCCTGCAAGCCACGCTCGACAAAGACGGCAGCGGAACGATCTCTTTGGCCGAGTTTCAGGCCCTCTACCCGCAGCCGTTGACGCCTCCTCTCGAGCGCCTGCGAGTGTTCCTCCACTCGGCGCGGGCGCAGGGAGTCGACCTCACAGGAGCTTTCGGGCACTTCGACAAGGACGGCGACGGTAGCATCACGCACGCCGAATTCGACCTCGCGATGGCTGAGCTCAAGCTTGGCGCCTTCAGCGCCGCCGACTACGCCGCCGTCAAAGCCGCACTCGACAAAGACCAGAGCGGGACCATTTCACTCTCGGAGTTTGCCGCGCTCTACGACGACGTACCAGCACAGAAGGCCCTGACACCACGCACGGAGCCGCCCCCCAAGTCACCCCTTGAACGCCTGCGTGACTTGCTACGCACGGCGCAAGCACAGGGCGTGGACCCCGTTGCGTCCTTTGGCCACTTCGACAAAAACGGCGATGGCAGCATCACGTACGCCGAATTCTCCGCGGCCCTCGGTGAGCTGCGACTCGGTGATCTGTCGCCTGACGATGTTGCGGCGCTGCACACGGCCCTGGACGCGAGTGGCACCGGTGTGATCACTCTACAGGAGTTTCGCAAGCTTTATGTCCCCGCCGGCATCGACGAGCTTCGGCGCCTTCTTCGAAATGCGCAGGAGCACGGCATCGACGTCGACGCTGCCTTCACACACTTTGACGCTGACGGCGATGGCACCATCACACGAGACGAGTTTGCAACCGGCCTGAAAGGGCTAGGGCTTGGCCCGCTGGCCGACGCAGACGTCGCGACCATGCTGGCCGCCGTGGACAACGACAGCAGTGGGACCATCGTCTTGGCTGAGTTTCGGGCATTGTACACACAGCCCGCCGCGCAGCAGCCCGCGTCGGTGCGGAAGGCGGAGACCCCAAGGCCAGGCCCAACATTAGCGACAGAGGCGGCACCGAGCGCAACAGCGGCAACTGAAGCACCGTCAGTGTCGCTGCTCCGGCGAGGGCTCCATGCTGCGGTGACCCGCGGCATGGACTTAGCGCGGGTGCTGGCGAGCCATGACTCGGACGCGACGGGGTCGCTCTCGTATGGCGAGTTCGACGCCAGTCTTCTGGAGCTCGAAGTGAAGGAGCTCACGGAAGCAGACGTGGTAGCGCTTCGGGAGGTGCTCGACCCCTCGGGGAGCGGTCGCATTGCGGTGGCTGTCATCGTGGGAATTGAGAACGAACAGGCGACCACGGCAGCTCCGGCGTCTTCCCGGGCCGGAGCCACCGCGAGCGACGGCATGGAGAAAGCCAAAGCCGCGCTGACTCGGGCCCGCGAGAGTGGCGTGAACATCGACCAGGCCATCGCGCCGCTTGACAAGGACGGCAGCGGCACCGTCGCCCGCGCCGAGTTCGAAGCGGCCGTGAAAGCTCTGGGCATCGCCGATCTCTCGGACGCCGACGTGGCAGCCCTCGCCAATGCGTTGGCGACGGACGGCATGGTCTCGGTCGTTGCTTTCAAGCAGCTTTACGCGAAGCCACGACTGGTTCGCAAGCCGTCGGTCGGCGCCACGGCTCGCAAGCCACGAGCCAAGACCCCTGCCGACACCGCAGCCGAACCTCCGGTCAGTGAAGCAGCACGGTCTGCGATGGCCAGTAGTCCGAACGCCACAGCTCCCAGCGCGGAGACAAACGCGAGCGTGGCTGGCAATGAACCTTTGGTATCGGAAGGCAACTCTGCGATCGTGATCGGAATCACGCGGGAGCCCACGCCTGCAGTGACAGCGCTTGTAGAGGCGCTGCAAAAGGCCAAAGCAAAAGGCGTCAACATTGACGAAGCCTTCGCACCTTTTGACAAAGAGGGCAGCGGAACCATTTCGTGCAGCAACTTTGTTGCCGGCATGGAGATGCTCGACCTCGACGGTTGCTCCCAGGAGCAGATTGGCGAGGTCCGAACATGGCTTGACGTCGAGAGTACCGGTAGCATCTCGCTCGCGGAGTTGAAAAAGCTGTATACGCCGCCGCGTAAGTCCAAGCCACCGCCGCGCCTTGGAGTCCGCAAACCGACTGCCACTACAGTGCAGAAGAGCCAAACGATTCCACGTCTCAACTTGGCCAAGACAAAGGCTTTGGAGAAGCAGCACACGGATCCCTCAATACCCGTCACAAGTACAGTCCCCGCCACAACACCAGCCGCAGTTGTTGAGGATTCAAAACCAGCGACAGCCAAGCCAGCAACCACCAGGCCAGCGTCAACCAAGCCTGAGGTAGTCGAAGCTACGACAAAACCACTGCCACCGTCTACAAAAGCCACGATGGAATCAACGTCTGCAAAAGCACCAGCGGCAAGGGCCTTTGCAGACCAAACTTCAACCCCTGCGCCTTCCAAGCAGTCACCGCCAGCTGTCGCTGCTGCAGAGGGACGAGGCGATGCTCCCTCATGCGCTACCGAGCACCCAGTCACTTCGTCCAGACCCTCGGCGCCCACCTCGAACGTCGTACCTCAAACGAAATCAGCCGCCACAGAGACCACGCCGGTGGATTATCGCTTCAGTCCCGAGCCGAGCATTCGCCTGGTCGAGATGAAGCTGCGCAGAGCGGCGGTGGCAGCGGCTGCCCGCGGCCTGCGCGCGCCAGCACTGCTGCACAAGTACACAGAGCCTGCGACGGCCGAGATCCTTCGCGTGCACTTTGTCGAGTTCCTCATGGAACTCGGGCTCGCGCTTGTGGACGACCTGGGCTCCACAGGGTGCGTCGCGGACGCTCCGGCGCACATGCACGACAAGGTGTACGCGCGGCAGCTGGAGCGGCTGCGTCAATACAAGAAAGCGCAGGAGCGCGCGACAAGTCGCGCCCAGCGGGACCTCGTGCACGCGGCGTCGCTCTCCAACAGTGCGCGGCCGACGTCCCACGCCCAAGCGGCAGCCACCGTCGACGCCTTTATGGCGCACAAGAACAAGATGCTGCAGCTCGTGCAGTACTACCGCGAAGGCCACAAGCAAGCGCTTGTGCAGGCACTCCTGCGCGACCACGTGACCACGACGCTCCACGTGCACCCGTCGTTCGGCTCGCTGCTCTTCTTCGAAGTGCCGGTGCGCAACCCGTACGGCCACGCCGAGCGCTTCCGCATCGAGTGGGCCGACGCGGAGCTGCAACTGGTCACTGACGCTGCTGAGTGGGCCTACTACCGCGCGCACGTGCCACGGGCCGTCGAGGTACCGCACGCGCCATCTAGCCCAGTGGAGCGCGACATGGTCGACGCGCTCCACGAGCTGCTATTGGAGGCCGGCGACCACGTGCTGCTGCCGTTCCGATTCCTGTCTCTCGCGCTGCGGCCAGCCGACCGGACGATAGCCGTCGCGATCAAGAGCGTCGCGCACGGCCACACAGTCGCCGCTGTGCAGGTGCACGTGCACGGCGCGCCATTTGTGTGCCACCGCACGCACCGGTACCACCATCCGGCGCTGTCGATCCTGCGCCGCTGCCTCAAGTGGGTGCCACCCCCGGCCGACGACGACAACCAGCGGGAGGATCAACCGGCGGAGAAGTTTATCATGTGCCCTGACCCCAACGTGCTCGTCGAGACGGCGCCAGTCGAGGTATGTGCAGAGTGCTGGCGAGGGCTTATGAGATGCAGCGGCCGTTCGCGCCGCAGGACATTTTCATCAAGTGCCGCGTCGCTGAGTACCCCGCCGCAGGCGAGTTTTACCTGCTACTCTACGACGACATGTATCACGCGACACTACACGAAATCTGGCGCATATGCATTCAGTCCATGCTCCGGTATACGCCCTCGCCCGCTGACCGTGCTGTAGCACTCCGTAGACTCGATCTTCACGCGACCATGGGCCAGGGTGTCCAGACCGAGCTCATCGTCAAGGGCGACACGATGCCGCGGCGCGTTTCATGCTTCAGCACCCAGCCGCTGGAGCTCCAGGTGCGTCGTCTTCTTGGTGCGCTCTCTCCACCTCCGGCAGTTCAACCCGAGCGGCATCTTCCAGCTCATCCCGCACGCGTTCAACCGAATTGAAGTTCGCTTTTGCTCGATGGCCGTCCGCGCCAAGCAAATTACCGTTAACGTCGTGGGTGGGCCCTTGGCACGTTTCTCAAGTCGTCACTCGCTGATAGATGTCGACGCACACGAACTCGTTGGCTCGTGGCTTCTCAACACGACAGTGGAGGCGCCGGTGGTCACAAAGGTCTTTGACGTGACGCTGCCGACGGGAGTACCAGTGCTCAAGGTAGTATCGCAGGGGCCCCAATGCTCACACGAACACAGAAAATCTCATACTGCAACCCCTGGGAAGATAACCGGAGCTTCATGCTGCGCAGCAGCGATCCGGCCGTCATGAAGCCCCGAGAGCCGCGGTTACAGCTCCGCGGCAACGGCGACGGCTTCCTCCGGCTGGCCTTCGCTCGACACTCGGTGCCGTGCACCAAGCAGGTGTACCTCTTCATCAACGACCATCAGGAGCAGAACGAGGAGTGCCTGCTTTTTCACCTCACGTGGTCCGACGCGCTCTCGGCGTCGCTCTCGTAGACTCAAAATTTAGCTTACTGCATGCCCTTTGATGCGACCGCGTACAGATCGTCGACAACCTCGGCGCTCAGCGGATCCTCGCTCGCGAGGGCGTCTTCAAGCGTGGCCAGATGCTCCGAGTGACCGCTACTCTTAAGGGCGGCAGCGATGGCGGGAAACACGGAGGGGAGGGCATCCGACGATGGCAGGCTCACGGCTAGGCCCGTAGCAGCCAGGACGAGAGCTTGGGTAGCGAGCGCGACGAGGACGCGGGGGTCGTTCGGGGCATCCTGGAAGCGCCGAAGCACGGCGCTCTTAAACGCTGCGAGATCCGCGCGCTCCTTCTTGCGATCGCACTTGCGTAACGGCATGTTGAGCGCCACAGCAAGCACCCCGAGGTGCGTCACGAAGCCAGAGAGCGAGCGGTCGGGACCGACAGCCAGCGCCCACATCGCCGCGATCTCTGGTGCGAACGTTGTGTGCTTCTCAAGCAGAGATAGGTTGGCAGCTTCCAGGTTCGCTACAACCGTTCCCTCGTCGTCTTCGGTGGTCAAGGCTGCAACGCCACGAAGGTCAACTTCGTGCGCAGCCTTGACATACGATAGCACGAGGTTGCACAGGGCAAGGGCTGTTGTCTCGAGCGCGTGATCTTCCACAGGGACAGAGCTAGCGGGCGCCAGAGTTGCCAGCTTGGTTGCGCCTTTTTGGAAGCACAGAAGCCGAACATAGAGTCCGTCGAAGCGGTCTTCGAAAAGCGCGTCGAGCTCTTGTTTGGTGGTAGAGCCGCCCCGGTGAATGGCACTGAGAGCTTTGGCGAGTGCGGCATCGTAAACTCCCTGTGGCCGCAACTCGGCGACGACGCCGTCCACAAACGCCTCGTCGTCGGCGCAGTCGTCAAACCAGTCGCCAACGAGGTCCGCCATGGCTGCCGCCGACGGAGCGATACTGGTCTCCGTGATTTGCCGCATGGCCTTGCTCTTGGAGCTCTTGGTTCCGGCGCTTTTGCCTTCGGTTGTTGTACTAGGCTTCGCTTGTGTCTTGCGCTGCACAGCGTCGAAGGCGGCGATGGCGGCTTGGGTAGCCGCGTGCTCCGCAAACTTGTCGTGGACGAGGCCGAGGAAGGCGCGGCTTGCTGCGTACACGCGCGCGACTACGACTACCGGAGGCGGCTTCTGCGGGCGCATGGCCGTGCAGAGCGCGAGGAGCTCTGCGACGCTGCGGTCGGTCAGCGCCGGTGGGAGTACCGTCCGGCCATCGACCCACGACGCCTCGAGGCAAGCGGCGTCGACTGCGGCATCGAGCTGAGCCAGCAACGCTCCGCTCACTACTGCGTCTGACAGCGCGATCGCGTCCGGGAACGAGCGCTTGAGAAACTCGAACGGGCGCGGCAGGTGCAGTTGTGCCGCCTGCGAGTGGAAGAGATAGCCGTTTGAGGCGAAGAAGCCGTCGGCCGCCGCGCGCTGGGCGTCGAGGAAGGCGTGCGGGACGTACTCCCGCCCGCGCAAAGTGCCCCGCAGAGCCTCGGTCGCGATCAGGTCTGCGACTGTCTCGGTCATGAGCCGCTCGTCCAAGCCCATAGCAGCTACGATCTGGAGGTGGGGTTAGACGAGGAGTGGTGGTGTTGCTACCTCTGGCAGCGTCGTGGGGCGAGTGATCGCGGAGAAGATGCCTCGAATTTGCGCCACCTGACGGGCGACGTACGCTTCCGTGTAAAGCATGTTGCCTCGAGCGTGCGCACGAATGATGGGCCCGAGGCGAGCGGCGACGACTGACTCCATGAAGTCGACAGCAAAGCCATACTGCTGCGCCAAGTCGCCCATCGTCACCTACAGGTAACCATGCGATACGTTGAGAGATGCGAAGGCACGTACATATCCGTGCTCTTGCAGTATTTCGTTTGCGTCCTCCATGATCCCATCGAGGTACCATTCCGTAAGAACTTCGGCCCCAAGCACTGTCACGCGGTGGCTACCACTGCTAACTGCCGCGAGCTCATCGCACGCCCTTTCAATGTAGCTCAAGTCGACGTTCGTAGCGGCACTAAGGTCTGCGAGCGAGACACGTCCCATGTGCATAAGAAGCTGATCACTGATCTCTTGTTGGAGATGCGCCGGCGTGAGCATGGCTTTAGCGTTCAGCGTGTAGATGAGGTCGATCTTTCCCAAGCGTTGAAGCTTCGTGACGAGGTCGATGACATTGCGCTCCGAGAGCTTTAGGCTGTCAGGTGCTTCCTGGATGGCCGCAAGCTGCCGCTGCAGCGCTCGGATTTCGTCCATGCTCACGTGTATAAGATCATGATTGGCCAAAATGTTTCAAAAATATGACCAATCCAAAAGCACACAACGTTTCCACGCGTGTTATGATGGTTGCTTCCTGGAGCGGATGTCCTGCGAGCGGTGTGGGGGCCTTTGATGTCGAGCTTGGTGGGCTGGTTGACACTTGTGGTGGCGATGGTGTTGTGATGGGTCCAAGCGCATCTTAGGTGATGCGCCAGATTTCCACAAAACTTGTGCGTCCACAATCCACAGCCCTTCGGACTATTGTTCGATGAGCTGCAATGGCCGTCTCCAATCGAACAAATGCCGTGGGCGGAAGGGTCGTGCGCGCCGTTTCAGAGCCAGCATACTTTCCCAAGCAACATTGTATCTTTGCCTCGTCGATTGGAGAACGAAATTCCTAACAACTGCACTCTTAAACTTGCAGCCAACTGCGAAGATACGATGGGCAACCAGAACTCCAACGAGGCCCTCGCCCCTGCTTCGCTCGCGGTTACTGCTGATCCTACTGTGGTGCCGTTGGCCACCGTGGTGCCTAGTGCTAC
>JNBR01001066.1:0-17495 GCA_002081595.1 Achlya hypogyna
ATGATTATTGCGCGCACTGTAGGCGGTGTTCTTGCAGTCCCAGTACGTTCTACACTGGAAGATGAACGTCGAGACATTCCTCGGGGTGGCCAGAGGAAGTCGGCATTTTGATGCCTTCGACCTTGGCCTCTTGTTGCTTCGATGCAATCCGTTCGAGGTTGCCCGCGCAGTGAGGGGGCAAGTTTACGAGAAAATCCATGGTAAGATCACCATGGGATTGACCCAGAAGCGGTCTTGAGCCGCCTTGAGTTGATTCGCCATAGACTGAGCGGGTCCCGTCGCCTCAGTGGCAACAGAGCCAAAGGTAGGTTGCTCGTAGTCGCCGTCTAGATGACCACCACCTGCAGTGGCATGTCTACCACCGGTCGCACTCTCGGGATGCTCTGCTCTGGTGAGTGCGCCCTCGGCCGTGACGCTGGTATTCGTGTTGGTCGAGGTGCGACGAGCGGCATCCCCGACCAAGGGCGGTGTACGCTCATCCGAGCCGGTAATCGATGGACCGACTCCGGTAATGATCGCATGGGGCGCAAACAGTGTATTCAGCAAAAAGTCGTCCGCGCTGTCGCGGACCACGTGGCCCAAGGCCCATACTGGCGTTGCCCTCCAGAGAGTCGCCGGAGCGAATGATGTAGGACTCCGGAACAGGGCGATCCTGTTCACCGGGGTTCATGACGAGTTGTCAACAGAAACGAAAAGGTTGACGCTGAAGTGACGAAAGGGATCTTTACAGGCTTGGTCTTGAAATAATCAACAAGTGCTACCAAATGTTGCATCGGTGGACGTCTCCAACTGAGCAGGCGATGCGGGTTGCTTAGCTGGGAACGCCTGCCAAGTCATGAAGAAGTTGTGAAGGGAATATACTGGCGTTTTAGTCCTAGACAGCTAGCTAGATTCGAGCTAGCTACTAATGAAAAGCAATAAACGGGTCTGCTACCTATACAAGTAGACTTGTACAAAGAGACAGGAATAACTGGGCGTGCAAGTGGTGAAAAGCAGAAATACAATGTAGACTGAACTAATTTGGTCATTGTAGGTAGAGCCCCTAGAGCTCCAGTGGTGTGAGAGCTGAGAGAATGAAGCAACTATGAGAGATGAGGGAGAGTTTGCGAGCGACTTGAGAGCTCGCAGACCATATGGCCTATGCTGTCTCATTGGAGCTGCATGCACAACCCCGGAAAGGGTCACCAAAGTTGGCTGCCTAGCCCTTCTCAATCCTGGCTCGTCTTGCCTTCCTTTCGGGTTTGGCTTGTGTTCTCCAATTCAGCTGACGCCATTTGTGGCAGCAAGTAAGGTACCCCCTGCACGCCTGCGCCAGCTTCGTATGCTTCTGGTGACCGCCAGCTTCGTATGCTTCTGGTGACCGCCATCTTTCGCCCCACAGCGCGTTTTCGTCGCCGCACGTGAGGCCCGACGTGCGCCTTGATTTTGCGCCGCTCATTGATGCTCTCATAGCTAATTTGCGTCAAGCCTACCACCGCCACCGCGCGAAGGCGCTCTCAACCTTGCCGGACACTTGGCGCAGGTAGAAGACCAACTGACAGCAACCAGCGCACTATGGCCGTTAAAGCAACGGACGTTGGTTCTTTCTGCGAGAATAGTCTAGAACCTATTTTGTGCTAAGTTTAGGGGTTTAGGGGCGCTGTTTGACAAAGAACACTCTGCAACTAGAATTGCGCAAAAACGCGTTTTAAGATAATTCTCGCATCGCAAAAGGCAATCGCCCTTTGCAACAACTAAACTTTATTTCCCCAGTGTCGGCTCTCTGTGCACATTCCTGTAGAGGCCGCATAGCGGTCTAGGGGCTTCGGCCTCCACCCCTCGGGCTTCCTGGGGGGTTGCACGACATTCACATGCATAATCGATCAGGATGGTCAACGAGGCCCCGCTAGGTGTAGCTAAGACGCCGCGCATTCAAGCTTAACGCGGCGTTCAACGTTAAATACCTTTAAAATGCTGCGGCTAAATGCCGGTCAGCTGCATCGGAGGGGGCTCAGCTCAACTCGCATTCAATTTCAATGCGCAGTGGCTTACACGGGAAATGTTTTTTAGAACGGACTTGAAGTTTATACTAAATTTCATGCAGTTGGCAGGACGGAAAACAAACAATTTTAGATGTTGTGTCACTGATTAGTGCGCATGTTAGCTGTGCGGTTCTCACATATGAAGAGCAATACAGTTGAACTTCTACTAACTAGCAGAGATAGTTACACTGTGCTGGTAGATGCTGATCTCCGTACTCGTCATCGATAGTATAAGGCCAAGTAGTACTAACAAAAGTGGTAGTGTAGTCGTTCGGTACTGCTGCCTGTTAAAAGGAATACCAGTACTCGGAATGGTAAAATATACTAAGTTGCATCTGCAGTCGAAATATGAGTCATCGATAGTTCTCACAAAAGGCATCCATTATTTAGTTAGTCTTAACGGCGCATGTCATGTTGTCGTGTAGAAATGTAAGCACGTTAACCATCATGGCGTCCAATGATCTGCGGTGACCAGACGTCGTAATACCAGCACCCGAAAAGACACGTTCGGACTGTGTCGAGGTCGCCGAGCCCCCAAGCCATTTCCGAGCAAGCTTGGAAAGGATAGGGAGCGTTGCGCGGTTGCGCTTCCACCAAGCAAGCACGTCGTCAACCCCGCGCCTTTGCATGATAAGGTACCAGGTACCTCTGGACCTCGGCGTGAATGTCCGAATCGATGTCAACAGCAACACCGCAGTCGCTGACTTCGTCGCAATAGATTTGACGAAGATACTAGGATTTGGAGGGCACATTCCTGTGCTTGGGCTGTTGATCCTGCGTCGCATCACGCCACCAGCAATCTTGGTGGCCTCCTCAGTCAAACGCTTGACAAGGTGCTTGGGTTGTGCACCCGGTATCGGTACTAGAAGCGAGATCCATCGCAAATCGCCGTCGAGGGGCATAACGCGAGCACGAAGGGCGTGAAGGAGCATCGATCGAACCGAGTGAAGGTAATCCTCGATGGCCTCATAGTACGTCTCGTCACCGTACTTCGATTTAAACGACATCTTGGTGGTAGGATCGATGGCGACCTCTTCAAAGAAATTTGCGTGTTGCCCAGGTCAGCGAGTCCCAGGTTCATGACAGGGAGCATCACAACAAGCGTCGGGTACTCCGTGCCGTTCAGAGCGAGAGTCAAGTCGAGAAAGGGCTCCAGCAAGCAATGCAGGCCCTCAAGAAGACACCAATCTTGCTCCTTGAGAGCTTTCATCTTGCACTGTGGAAACTCCTTGCGGCCATCGTACGTGTTGATGAATGCCATGAAACTCTCGATGGCGGGCTTCATCTTGAGTAGCCTCGCGATCATGACGCAGACCGAGTTCCAGCGGGTATTGACGTCAATCTCGCAGCGATGTTTGGTGTGACCACCTGTGGCGGCGAGCACCGCAAGCTTCGAGATAGCCTTGGGACTGTTCTTGAAATACATGCAGATTTCACGAGCCTTCGCCATGAGTTTTGCCGAGAAATTGATGACAACATCCGTGTCAACATGGGGACGATGCACGCCAGACGTTGAGGCAAGCACACCCGAGAGCTCCAAAGAAATTATCTCGTTGAGGACGGCATCCAAGCAACCTGTGAACTGCGGGTTGTCGAAAATGTCTGCATCAAGGTCCATGGTGCTTAGCAATGCCTCTTGTACTTCCTCACTTGCCGTGTAATTCGACTCAATGCAGCTCACGGTCGACGTTGTACAATTCATGATGCCCACGGAGCCCGACAAAGCGATATCTCTCCAGTCGACATTTTCCGGCGTATCGCCATCGTCGTCGTTCTCATTGTCGTCTGAAATGCTTGCAAGCTTTGTATTGTACAAAAACATGGCGACGGCCAGGTAAATGCTGTGCGCGATGCACGATATGTGAGGCACGCCGAGGTCCTTTGCTGCGCGCACCATATTCGAGCCGCCGTCACAAACAAAGAGTGTCATCTTGTCCTTTGGAAGGCCCCAGTCGGCGAGAATGCTCTCGGGCATTATGCGAATGCGGTCAGCCGTGTGTGTTCCCGGAAATGGAAGGCATTCCAAAGTAAAGTTGCGCATGTCAAAGCACTCCGTGACGTATTGAGCTGTGACGGAGAGATGGCTGTTCTTTTGCCGAGACGTCCAAATATCGGACGTAATGCAGTAGTGGTCGCACTCCTCTGCCAACTGCAGTTTTAGATTCTGTACCTCGTCGTGGTAAATCTCGAGTGTGCGGCACTTAATCGTGGATGGGCACGGTAATTTAAACAGACCAGGCGTCTCACGAACATAGTCGATGAATACTTGAAAGTCCAAGTCGTTGGCCGTCTCAAAGGGCCTGTAGCACTTCGCGAGCCATGTTGCAAGCAACACTTTGGCCTTGCGCTTGTTTTACGCAGTCATGGGTTTCGTCGTAGGAGGTGGAGAAAAGAAACTCGGGAACACGCTTTGCCCGGTGTTTGGTGTCTGTGCTGACATCAGTTGGTTGCGCTGCGTCGACGTAGTCTGAATGGCGTTCGATATTGCCATTGGAATCGTTGCTGCCGCTGCCAAATGAGCGTGGTGATCAAGTATATGCCGAGTGAAGTTTTAGTTTCGATGGGCATCAAACGGAACAAAAAGGTCGCACAAGTGACAGTACGACTGCTTGACGTCGCCAATTACCCTGTGCGGTGTGGGCTTGGGCTTGCCGTCTGGCCCAATGGAGCTGGGCACCACAAGACTTTGAACCTCGCGGATATCCATACGCTTCTTGGCTTTGCGCTTGGTGAGGAGAAGAGCGCCGCATTTTGGCGACGAGAAAGCGTACACAGTCTCGCTGTATGCTACAATCGGCGATGTATGATTTGGGATATTAGTCTCTATGCTGCAATACCTCAACAGGATTTGCAAGGCCACATTAGCCACCAATGCGTTCCCGCGCCACGCCAGCCTGCTTTTATTGCCAATGAGGCGTCGCTCTCACCCTGTCTCATGGCATATACAAATATCAAGTATAATTATTCTCTCACATGAGAGCTTACGAGCTCTCTCACTGGGCGATGAGAGTGGAGAGAAAATACCAAAACTATAAGCTCTACAGGCTCTAACTGTAGGCGAGAAGATACTTGGACAACGCTGACAATTGGGTCACATCGTTACAGTCGTAGTCAATTGTGGGTTCCATTCGATGCTCAATCTCAAGCATCACTTAGCCCTGTAGCGGCTTCTGTCGGTGCTTCTCGCCGAAAAACTACGACCGCCGTTCAAGTCTACGCACGACACGCGTATTGCGGGGCTTGCGACACTAAATTCAAGTTACTGCGGTGGAAAAACCACTGCATATCTGCCGGCAGATTAATATAGGAATTTGTACGCGCATTGGCGCGTACACGCAATACTCGTTTTAATGGCAAAAGCCGTACTCGAAAAGATGAATGTGCATGGAAAAAATACACGTTTGAAGGGGCCACGTCTACAACTGTTCACCCTCAAGTCAACCGATACCAACATCCGTCCTCTATTACTTCCACACTAGGCTTCGTGTGTCATTTGGTCCCGGAGCTGCCGGAAATACGCCAGTTCCTGTTCCACAGAGGCCTATAGGCATCCATGTCAAACGCACTTCCAACCAGATACGAACTAGGGGACGGGTCGTCGAGGCAACGTGCAACGGTGGGGCTTCCTTGAGCTGCTGCAGGAAACTCCCGACTTCAACCTTGGTTGATGACGATAGTGCGAAGGGCAGGCTAGCTTCGTCCACAGCCGGGGCTTCGTGACGCAGCAGTGGGGAGAGGCTCAGCTCGAGCGCAGAGGGAGCCACCCCCCACGCACTGCTGCTCACTTCGAACGACTCGCTGCGCCGGCGCTCCTTTGTTTCTACCACTGATGGTGTCGAATAAAGCACGGACCGCGGCCGTACCTCGGGTCGGGTGGAACTGGATCCGTGTCGCGGGGACGTTTTGGGGCGACGCCGACGGCGCCTCGGCTGTGAGAGCCCGGAAAGGCGGGCTGCTTGAGAAGAACGGCGGTGTTTGGCGGGCCGGGCGTACGCTCCTGACATCAGCAACGGAGAACGGTGGCTGTGACGAGGACGAGGACGACTTGTCGCTGTCGGCGCTGCCAGGGCGGAAGGCCATCTTCCCGTCGAGGCTGAAGCCGTCGAGAGGCGCTAACGGCGCGCGCGGGGGAGCCAACTGCAGGGCGGGCGCCGAGTTCGGGTGCAGTGGAGGCGTCTGGAAGCTCGTTGCCGAGGCCTTGGTCATGGCGTCGAACGCCGCCGACGGTTTTGTGAACGCCCGTGGCCGCCTGGGTGCCACTTAGTTCTAGGTCACGCTTCAATGTTACCGTTCGGGTTGGTCAAACGAGTGCGCTTGCTTGGTTGGTTCGGGTTCTTGCTGCGGGTACGACGGGATCTCTACACACAGCACAGCATGTGGGCCTAGCTCCTGTAGCCGCACCTTTGGCCGTTAAGTGGGGAATCGCCATCGGTTGCGACGTCGGGTAGTAGGTGTCCTGCACAACTGCGTACTCTACACAATGTTTCAAGGAGGTAATGGCCTTGAAGTGGTACCATGGTCGTCTGCGGGGCTGTCTAGGTCTTCCTGCACGACCATGCGCGTCGGTGTCATGAGCGGCGACGGCTTCAACTGCGGAGTGGTTGGTACGTAGTCCTGGATAATGGCGTGCTCGAGTGTTGGCCGACGCTCGACGGGTGGCGGTGACGGTGGGGTCATCTGCTCGATGGCGGCGAGCACGTCGGCGTTTTGTTTGCGGTATGTGACGGTCACCTTGAGGACGCCGAAAGCCGTGTCTACGGGCACGAAACTGTACTGCTGCTTGGTCGCGCTGACATCGAACTGCGTTGGCATCTGCGACTCGGTGGTACCAAGGCTGTATAACAGGCCAACGGGCGGCTGACCAAGGTCTTCCTGCCGGAATTTAAGCTGTGTGCTTACAGGGTAAGCGGGCAGGATGCGCACGAGACAGAAGAGCGAGCGGAGAAGAATCGATAGCTGCTGTACGACCTTGCGCAATTGCCCAAGAAAGTCGCCAGCAAGTGCAAGTGGTGGGCCCGTCGAGTATGTCAGCTGCCAGCGTTCAAGCAACGTGGTTTCGTAGTACACGTCGAGGAATACAGGGGCGTGCACGTTAGCCTTGCAGCCTACCATGGCTTCACGCACGAAAGGCATTTCTTGCATGTCAAAGTTGAGCTACACAGAGCGCCATGACACACCGATCGCGGTGCGTGGACGTACGCGAGCATTGCGGGGTGCCGCTGAGGTGGCTACATGCACGCGGCTTTGAAGCACAAGCTCCACAACCTTATAAAAAGTCTCCAGGACAACTTGGTCTGTCTGCATCTGGCGCGTGGGCGGCAGCGTCGACCGATAGCCCGACTCGGTGGCGCGGCCGCTCTTCTCGAGGTGCGTCGACTGCATCATCTTCCCTCGGCCTTGATCTTTCTTCCAAAAAGAACCGCCGTGTCCGGATGACGCCAAGCAACCGAATGCATCCAGACACTGTCATTTGTTGTTTTTCACCCGTGCGTTTTACGTTTCCCACCCATTTCACACCAACGGTCATGTGAAGGTCCTCCAGGGAGAGCGCCATCAGCACGAAGCTCGGCGTTCCTCTCGACCTTGTCGCCCAGCAGCGATCACTAATACGCGCTATGGAATGCCGCCATTCAAGTGCTGTCCGATGCCGGCCCAAGACCCAAAAGGATGCACGATGAATGCAGTTCAAAAAGCACTTCTCATGTTCAAGACGGATGTATGCCGCCGCTAAGGTTGCGGGTGGCACTGCGACACAAGTGATGCTGGCACCGATTCCTCGTGGTGTTTGGATGCTTTCAAGTGCTGGGCGTTCACACGTATGACGACATTCCCCGCATGGATCCTCAGGGAATATTCCACATGTGGGCGTTCATGTGTTATATCAAATCACACATCATTTTCGTTCGCAATGGACGTCACTCGGCACAACCGCATTTGCAATGCAGCTCCAAGATATTGCCGCGATCGTGACGGGGGCAGCGCAAGGCCTCGGCCTCGCCTTCGCTAAGTTGATCCTCGACGGCGGGGGCCGAGCCTTCCTTACCGACATCAACTCCACGGCTCTCGAAGCAGCGGCACGCGAACTGCAAGCCGTCCACGGGGCCCGCGTTGGCTTTTGCTTTCAAGACGTGACGGATGACTCCTCATTCGACAAGGTCTTTGACGCGGCTTCCGCGCTCTTCGGGTGCGTGAACGTGCTCGTCAACAACGCTGGTATCAACTGCCCGTACTACGAATTCTACAAGGCCCCGGGCACTGGCTGGCGCAAGCTTGTTGAAATCAACCTGATTTCGGTCATGCGCGGCACTCAGGTTCGTCCATATTCGATATGTGTGGTCCAATTGCCTGCTCTAGGTTGCGCTACGCCGCCTTACATCGCCCGGTGTTATCGTCAATGTCGCCAGCGCCGCGGCCTTCCATCCAACGCCATCCATTCCAGAGTACGGTACGACGAAAGCTGCAGTGGTCAGTTTCACCCGAGCCGTGGCGGCACGCAACACGGGAATTCGCGTCGTTGCATTTTGCCCGGCCTTTGTGGACACGGCCATGGGCCGCATCGCCGTGAGCCAGTCACCTCAGGCCGTGGCGCAATTTGGAGGTGTCATGACCTGCGAGTATGCGGCCGAGGCCTTCAAGACCGCAGTGCTTGACGAATCCAACAACGGCCAGGCCCTGCTCGTGACGCCTCGCCACGTCGGGTACCATCAAGCCAAGCTCTAGTCCTGATCGCCGGGCCTTTCATGATCCACAATTGATTTGTTTTCACAACCGATTTCTCATGCTTTCTGATTTCCACCGTGGTTTTTAACAGAGATCCCAGGCGCCAGCGCCCAGCTTCCAGGCCGAGCGCCCGGTTCAACCTCTCGTTGCTGCAGCGGGTACGACGGTCCCTTGTTTCGTTGGACGGCAGGTCGGGTCGTGACAGGGGACTGTCATGCTTCGTTGCAACCGCCCACCGTAGGATTTGGTGTTTCACACATGTGGTATTTTATCAAGAGATTTGTCACGCGAAAAACAAACTTCAAGCAGCCTCCATCGCTCATATCTCGATGCAGCACGTCACCGCCATCGTCACGGGAGCCGGCCAGGGCCTCGGCCTCGCCTTCACGACAGCGCTGCTCGCGCAAGGCGCCCGGATCTTCATGACCGACATTAACCTCGATATCGTGACCGCGAGCTGCGCTGCGCTCGAGGGCGCGCACCACGGTCGTGTGGCATGCTCGCGTCAAGACGTCTGCGACGACGCTTCGTTTGCGGCGGCTTTTGACGCCGCTGAGCGTCAGTTCGGACCAGTGAATGTGCTCATTAACAACGCCGGGGTTGCTGTGCCGTTCAACTCGTTCTACGACGAGCCGACGTCCGATGCGTGGAGAAAGCTCATGGAGATCAACGTCGTCGCCGTCATGCGCGGTACGCAGGTACGCCAACCATTCACCCTCCTCGACCTTCACACTAACATAGGAGGCGCTGCACCGACTCCAAGCGTCGTCGGTGACGGACTTTGTCCCCATCGTTGTCAACATTTCGAGCGTCTCGGCCATGTGGCCCGTTGCCGAGCTACCTGAGTATTCCACGTCCAAGGCAGCAGTCGTGGCCTTCTCAACGGCCGTCGGCAAGCGCGTCGAGGCAACAAATGTTCGTGTGGTGTCGATCTGCCCTGCGTTCACCAACACGGCAATGGGCCGCGCAGCCGAAGCTGGCAACCCCGCCATGGTCGGGCACCTCGGCCAACTCATGACTCCCGAGTTCGTTGCGCAAGGCGTCGTGCAGCTTGTGACGGACCGCGATAACTCGGGGCGTGTCATGATCGTCACCAACCGTGGCATCAAGTACCGCGGAGGCACCAAGCCTTCAGCCAAGCTCTAAGCTTCAAAATGTACCCAGATGCAATTCATGCGACACCGCATCCCACGTCAATCTGACGCGGAGTCCTTCGTTGCTGCTTAAGGGTATGAACTGTAGCTCAAGACTGCGCTTCCGAGACAAAGTTTGTAAGTTTGCGTTCACAGAGGAGGGTCTACTGACGGGGCACATGGCTCGCAGCACTGCGCAGCAATCACTAATGCAGTACCTCCTGGCGTGATTGGGATTGAGAGCTTGGCTGCATCGTCTGGATCTATTCAAGTTCAATCGCGTCTACGCACCAGTGGGAAAATTGATGCCCGAGCACACGTACGTGGTGGTGCCCGTGACGGTGTCCGGGCCGACGGCCACGGCAAAGCGCGCGACGCACTGCCAAGATTTCAGTGCCGGCTATGTACAGGCCATGCTCCTGGGGCTTCACCTCCCGCTCTTCAACAACTACCTGCGCCTCGAAGGCTACCAAACCTCTGCCTACAGCACCTTGCTTTTGCTCGCCTCGGTCGGCGGCCACCTGCTGCCCGTGCAGTATCGAGCGACTACCGTCGGCGGCTGGTTGCTCGCGGCGATCTGCCTCGCCGCCATGGCCCTGGTGCCCTTCCCAGCGCCATACTGCGACGCCCGCGCGGTGCTGTGCCCGCGAGACTTGGCGCAGGCAAGTGACCTCTGGCCGCACTACAATGTGCACGCCCCCGCCCACGCAGCCGTTTACGTCGTCCTCTCGGCCGTCGCGGTGCTGGGGGCGAGTGTCGGCAGCCCGCCGCCGAAGACAGTGGCCGGCTACACTCAGCTCGGCGCTATCGTTGCCCATGGGCAGACAGCTCTCCTGCTGAACGGGGCCGCGTATGGTGGCTCGTTCACGTTCAGTGTGACACCCAACGCCTTGTTCGGCTTTTGCCTCGGCCCCGCCGTCGTAGCCATCGCCTCGGCGCCGCCCAAGCCGCGCGGCACGCACGGCGGAATGTGGGCGGCTCTCCGGCAGCCCGGCATGGCGCGCCGCATTGCTGAGTTCTTCGTCTTCTTTGCGTGCAGCGGCATCGAAGCCACGCCCCAGGCGCCAATCGCGGCGGCGTGGGCCCGTGTTCAGCCGCTCAGCGACGCTGTGGCCCGAGGCTGGGGCACAGTCGTCACCGCGACAGTGGCTGGACTCCTTGGACACTTCGGGCGACGGACCGACTGGAGGCGCATGCTTCTCGTTGGCTCGGTCCTTGGGGTCGCGCTTGACAGTGTCACTGTTTTGCGCACGGTGTGGCCGGGGTTGCGCGATCCTTGGGCCTTTGCGGGCTCGCGGTTGGCTGGTGCAATGCGCGTGGGCTTGCAGTTGGCTGTGGCACAGTGGACAGCGGCAGACGTCGACGAGGTCAACGCCGACGCCGTAGCGTCGCTGCTTCAGGTCACTGCGGCTGTCGCGGGTGCCTTGGGGCTGACCCTCGGACGGTTGCTTGAAGCGCCGTTCGCTGTGATGCAGCACGACATTGGCCAAGACAACAGCGCTGCCCGGTGGCAGGTCACGTACTGCTACGCCGTCGCTTATGCTGGCAACCTCGTTGGTGGCCTGTGGCTTCTTGTTCGACCAGCCGCAGCTTCTTCCGAGCGCTTGAACGCCCCTCGAACGACAGCAGCAGTTCTGGTCGGTGCAGCTGCCTTTTCTTGTGCCTCGGCCATTCTTGCCGTGCTTCCATCCACCGCTTGCTCTGGACTTGGCGGGGGCCCAAGCTCAGCACTCACGACGCAATGCGCCAAGTGATCCTACGCGCGTCTCCATCGACGCTTCCTCGGAGCATCCATGGCTGTCAGCCATCCGCGTTCGAAGGTCATGAACAACGCCGGGATAGAAGTTCATTCCAGAGAACGCAACACCGACGACCAGAAGGGCCCTTTCGACGCAATTTCCTCCAGCTCAATGTAAACTAGAGGCACCCACGACTTTAGTCAGGCAAAATAAACGAAATATATTGCGACAGACTTCCAATAGCTTGGACAACTCTGAGCGTGGGCCTAGCCAACGACCCGGTGATGGTTTATCTTGGGCGGCTGACAGCCAGGGGCCTACGCTAGCGACGTCGCGTCGCTCTTCTCTGCGCTGTCGATAGCGGCGTCAAACAACCGCAGGATGTCGCGCTGCGCGGTGGCGGCCTTCTCGTAGAGGTCAGTGCGATGTAGGCGGGCGTAGAGCAGGCTGCAGCGGCCGTGAGTGTCGCCCATGGCGCGAACGAAGGGACTCAGTATATCGCGCACACCGCTTTGGCAGGCCACGAGCGCCGCAGCCCGCCGTCCACGCACGAGCGCAAGCCGCGCCTGGAGCAACTGGCGTGCGGCCTCGACGGCGACCAGCTCCTTACTATAGACCGTGGCGACGTCCTCGGATGTGTAGTGCTCAAGAGCGCTGATGCTGGCACCGACACCATCGAAGCACTCGAGCACAGCCGTCTTGAGAGCCTCCACCGCGGCCCGACTCGCCTCCGTGGCCTCGACGTGAACCTGCAGCTCGGCCTCGTGCGCCGCCGATAGCTCTAACGACACCTTGGGCACCGGTTCCGTGAAGAGCGGGTGCAATGTGGCGTTGGTAGCCAACAGTGGAGCCTCGGCGGCGTCGGTCGCAACGTACATGAGGGCACTGGTGTCGGCACGGCTGAGGTTCATGAGCAGCTCTATGCGCAGGATGGCGCGGGCGTACGTATGCAGGGCCTGCGTCTGCGCCGACTCAAGACCATCGTCCACCGTCTTGTTCATGGAGGCGATGAGCAGGTTCATGAGGATGATGACGACGGCTGCGGCGTGGAACATCATGAGGAGCACTGTAAATCCGTAGAGGAAGCGACCGCCGGCGTCCGTGACGGGCAGCGAATCGAGCGACGCTGTGGGCAGTTGGCCAAAGAGCACGCAGTAAGCCGAGAAGAAGGCTTGCGGCAGCGAGTCGAAGGCGGCATCTCCTTTGCCCACGAAGATCTGGTAGTACGTGCACGAGACGCCGAGCTGGAACACAGCGAGGAGAATCGCAAAGTTGCGGATGTCGCCCATGAGGTTGCCGATGAGGGGCAGCAGGTGGTTTGCGCTCGGCACGACCTCGAGGAACTCGAGCGACACAACCCACAGAAAGATGGTGGCGACACCGCCGACGCCTATCTGCACCGGTAGCTGTACGGATCCAAAGAACCCGAGCTTCATTGGCGCGAAGTACACCACGATAAGCACGTACACGAAGAGCTGCGCACGGTTGAGCCCCGAGGCGAAGTAGGCGGCCGCACCCTCGACGCGCCACTGCCGACACTCGGTCACGACGAACGTCGCAGCGGTGCCTGCGAGCACGACGTTGTTGACCACGGGGTAGTACGCTTCGAGGCGCGCCGCATAGACCGCTTGCACGGCCGCGAACGCAACGACTGCAGTGATGACGACGGTGGCAGCCACAAGTCCTCGGCGGGCGAGGCACTTGGCTGCGGCATCGTCCCGGCCGGCCGCAGCAACTGCCAGTCGCTGCAGCACGGTCGGGCGCAGGCCCTGCAGGAGGGCCATAGCCGTTGTGGTGAAGACGATGGCAACGGTGCCGAGAACGACATCGACCTCCACAGGGTTGTCGATGGCGGCGCCGTCGAACGTGATGGCGGAGAGCGTCATCGTCACGAGTAATAACCCGTATTGCAGCAGCCCCTCGAGGTACTTGCGACGAGCAAAGAGCTCCCACTTGACTGCAAGCACACGGCGCACGACCGCGTGGTCGAGGCAGCGCGCGAGCACCTCGCGCTTGTCAGCAGCGGCGCGGTCATGCATGATCGCGTAGAGGGCGCTCTCCTTGACGCTGGCGCCGTAGACGAGTTGGAGCTATGCAGAGCTGAGATCGCCTCGGAGCCGCACACGCACGTGCTGGAAGCGCACGAACCGTCGGTCCATGTCGACGCAGTCAGTCAGAAACGCCCGCGCGAGCTCCGGCGAGTAGGCGACCGCCTTGCGGAAGCCATTGCCTGCGAAGGCTTCCTCTGTGGCCACATGCGCCAGCGAGCGCGCCAGCTGCCGCCGGTGGTCTCGCGAGCGTGCGCGCAATTCTGTCTCTTGGAGGATCTGCTGCTGCACGCGCAAGAGCACACGCTGCGCGGCCGGCTCCTCGCTCGCGAGGCGAAGCTCGACCAGTTCGAGCACTGAGCGACCTTTCTACACGCGGTGAGAGACGCGGCTACGGCGGCGACCTACAGCATCCGTGGTGCGGACGTCGGCGCAGCAGGCGAGAAGGTCACCGACGATGCGCTCGGCGGTTGACAGCTGCCGGCGCACCTTAGCGAAGGCGTTGGCGCAGTCGGCCGAGGCGCCGCCCTGCACCGCGCACACAGATGGCGGATGCTGCAACGCAGCGCCGAGATCGGGGGAAGCCCAGTCGATGCCGGGCGGGAGGCAACTCTGGTGGACACCGATGCCCGCTGCCACAGCCGCCTGTAGCGCGCTCGGTGCCTGCAGCGCCGCGACCATCAGCGGCGTTCGCCCGTCGCCGGAGGCGGCGTCAGTGTTGGCGCCAGCGTCCATGAGGCAGCGCGCGTGGTCGCCCATGCCGCGCGCCACCGCGAGCATCAACGGCGTCTCGTGGTTCTATGCTCCGTCAGCGCGGTCCTGGAGCTTCTACGCACGTTGTCGGGGCGGTTGAGGCAGCCGTCGGCGCCACAAGCGTGGACAAGCGCGCGAAACAGCGGCACCGGCAAACGCTCAAGAAGCGCAACGTGCAGCGGTGACTGGCCCGCCTGGGCGCGTGTGAGCCCCGTAGCGGCCAACGCCCTACTGCTTCGTATTGGCGCACGGCGTCGTCGGACCGCGCCCGTGCGAGGTGGAAGAGCGGCCAGCGCGCCCTCAATGCTGACTGCGCCTCGAGGAAGGCGCGGCAGCCTGCGTCGGCCACAAGCTGCAGTTGACCGTCGCGGTGGCGCTACGCCGGGTTAGCGCTGCCGATCGCCAAGCGTTACCTCGTAGTGTGGGTGGCGCGCCTCAAGGAGGAGGCCAGGGTCCGCTCCGGCGCGGACGAGGCGGCGAACCATGTGCAGACTTGGCTTCGTGGCTGCCAGATAGAGCGGATAGGCACCGTCCTATGCGGCTGGTGAAGGCGAGCGGGCGTCTTGCGGCGCACCGAAGTGGCGAGATGTGGGTCGAAGGCCTCTTGTGAGGCAAGCATTCGGAATAGGTCGACCATCTCATACACGCAGAGGTAGTGCACAACGGCGTGGCCCTGCACCGCGCCGTTAGCAGGCTCTTGTGCATGTGGTGGTACCTCGGCGCTGCGCGCACTCAGGTCCGACTCGGAGAGCAGGCAATGAAGCTGTGTTTCGACGGCATCCCACTGCCGCGCAGCCGCAAGGGCACCCAAGTTGACCTCAGCGACGCTGTGGCTGCAGGAAGCGCCGGGCGGCCCGAATGAGGCCTTGGCTGCGCCGCCCAGCAGCTCGATGCAGCGGAGCGTCTCTGCGTTGAGCTGCGGCGCCGCGTCGTGTTTGCACTGAATGGGGCGCCGGAGGGCCAGGTCGAGCGCCGAAAAACCGTCCTACGCAGTGATCAGTGCCCACGACGCGCAGGTCCCCGCACGGCATCGGTGTTGGCGAGTATCGCTTCGTCGCAATGCGGCAATAGGATCTCAAGCATCGTGGCCTTGCCGACCAGGGCAGCAACCATCGGGGCAGTGCGGCCGTGGTCGTCACGGCTGGCGACGGCGCTTCCCCCGTGGGCTGCAAGCCAGGCCAAGAGGCGCGCGGGGTCGCCCTGGGTCACGAGGCGGTGCACTGGGCAGTCGCGGCGAAGGGCGGCCTCAGCCTCGAACAGGCTACGCAACTTCGGCGTCGTGCATGCTTCGAGCAGCTCCTCGCAGACCTACTAGTGCTGAGTCGGCGCTGCAGCGATCGGAGGCACCGTGTCGGCGTCGCCGATGCTCGCGTTCGCTGCGAGAAGGAGGCCGACTACTTTCTCGGTAGTCCGTGCGTCGTCGGACCGTGTAAGGACGGCAGCGTGTAATGGCGTACGCCCGACCTATGAAGTCTGTTCGGGGGGGTGTTGCATGAGGCCACGGGGACCTGCGAGGGCTGGTCAACCGCGGCGCCCGAGCGGAGCAAAAGCTCGACAACAGCGACGTTGCCGCTGGCAGCGGCGATATACAAGAGCGACTCCCCAGCCTAGTGCTACGTAAAGAATCCGGCGCTTTAGGTGGGATAGACCTCGTTCGTGCCATTGGCGTCGATGCCCGAGCTCAGTATCTGCTCCATGATGCCAGCGGAGCCTGACGCCGCTGCCGCGCACAGTGCATTCTCGCCATTCTGAACATGCATGTCGAGGCGGAAATGGCATTGAGCTCTCACCACGGGGACGTTGAACTGACAGTTGGGGATGCATGCACGCAAAACCCCCAGCATGCCTTCGTAGTTGCCCTTGACTGCGTAGTAAACAGGTGCATATGCGTACTGGAGCAATAAGTGGAGGAAAACCATATCAAGGCCGACGTACATCTGGAAGCCGCGAGCAATCGAGCTCGTGTAGAAGTTTGGCGACAACGCCCGCACGACCGTGCACCACGGCCGCCGTCAGCACATTGAGACCCGCCTACACCTCCCTGCATAAACTCATCTTCGGATGCACGGTACACTAGTGGCAAAGAAGTCGGCATCGGGCACAGTAGGCGACTCCAGGCGCTGGAATACGAGACCCGTGAGCCCATGGCGAACGAGGTCCACCATGGGAAGGCCAAGGTACTCGGCGTCGTCTACGTCGGTCGGGCGCATCGGAAGCAGAGGAAGCTGCATGCTTCTTGGCAGCAAATCGCGAATGTCATTCGAGTGGGATCGGCCAAATCTTTGTGTCGACCAATCCCAGCCAGGTTAGTTAATGCCAACATTTCAACCAATCAAACAAGCTATAAATAATGCTCGCAAAAGCTTCTCAGCATCAACCACTACTGCGCAGACGTCGGGGGCTGTGCAGCTACAATCGCCGCATGCGCGCGTACATTAGTGCTGAAGGCTACGATGGCGGTCTATCGGATGCCGCACTGTGCGGCAAAATGAGCTGCGGAGCCAAAGCGCGTTGAGGCGGCCCCCCTGGGTGCGAAGACGTTCCAAAAGCGAAGGGTTTCGTCGGCGGCCGCGGACACGACGGATCCGCCGTCAGGCGAGAGGGCGATGTGCAGCACGCGCGCCGTGTGACCCGTGAACTCCCGCAGCCGCGTCATGCGCGGGTAGCTCCATAGGCACAATTCGTTCTGCGAGAAACCGTGCGACGAAAGCAGCTCGCGCTCTGAGGGCGACCACAGCAGCCCGCACACCTGCGAGCCCGTGTGTACACTCTGCAGCGACGCACCCGTGGCGCCGTGCCAGAACTTGATGCAGCGGTCGGCAGTGCCACCTCCAGACGCCAGTAAGTGCCGCTCCCACGGACACCATGCTAGCGCCTTGACTGCCGCTGAGTGCTCGTGCAGCGTCGTTCGCGGCCGCGCCGGCATTCCCGCCTCCCACAGGTTCAAGCTAGCTCACATGAATGAACACGGTTGCTACGAGGCGCTCACCAGTTGTCGTTGCCGCCCGAAGCGAGCGTCTTGCCATCGGGCGACCACGCGAGGCCACAGATCTCCTGCGAGTGGCTGCGCAGGGCAGCCAC